>SNQJ01S0022526.1:0-27399 GCA_010110895.2 Picea sitchensis
GTAATTTGAACTAATAATTTTAATGTGTAAGAAATTTATTATGTGTAGTTTTCTTTAGAGTAAAATAGTTGGTCTCTCATTAATGCTAAAAAATTGCATGGAAACGTCTTTTGATTTATATATTAACATGTTATTTAACACACACCCTGAGAAACATGCAACTAGTTAATCCACATTGCAACATTTAACAATTGAGAATTGAAACAAATCAATCCATGTTCATTTCAATGATTAAGCTAGACGAAGTCACCATATGTCTTAAGTGATCCGATTTCAAGGATTGATGGAGAAATGACCCTTTAACACTATGTACAAGGTCAACCAGATACCATCTCCATTAATATATTTGATCTTCCAACACGCCACCTTACAAACAAGCAACTGACTAGTACACATTTCAATTTTAACAACTAAGAATAAATCAATCCATGTTTCATTTCAATGATCAATTTAGATGAAGTCATCATATTTCCTAAGGGATCCAATTATAAGGATTGATGGAGAAGTGACCCTTAAGCACTGTGCATTGTTAAGAAATAGAACAAAAGAAACACATAAAAACTTGGAAGAACATGATTTAATCCAATCTCATTCTCACTACAATATTTATTCCTATGATACAAATTTATATTACATGAAAGAAACCACCTAATAAAATAGATTGTCTTTCACACCAACAAATCATCATGAGGAATCAAAATAAGATATAATACATGCTTAGGATAAAAACTATATACTATAATGTAAACTACACAAAGACAGTGTAGGACTCCATGATAGTTTAGGGAGTTAGAAACTATCAATCCCCCCCTCACGCATAAGTTTTAAAAATTAGACCAACAAGGAAAAAGGAATTAGTGCATGAATCAATATCATCTTCACTATGAAACTCCCTAGTTGAGACTCGATGAATATCTACCTAAAAAGCCACTAAATTTGGATGTTGAAAACTCATAAAAACTAGAAAATTGCATTGTGTAAATGCTAGGGAACTAACCTCCCTAACCCCTGACGTAGATAAAATAATATGTTTCCTATGTAATAAAGGAAAACATTAGTAAATAAGTCCTATATAATAATGTGAACAAGTCTAACGTAAGAATACTTAATAGAAGCTCCTGCTTCTAGAAATACATTCCTCTATAAGTTTCTTTAGAAGATATAATTAGTATAAATAGAAGTACAAGGTGTGGGAAAGTTTTGTCTTGAGAACTGTTGTAATAGAGATCTTCTCTAGTGGAGGTTTCCCCCTCGAAGAGGCAAGTAAACTTGGCTTTCTATAAATAAAGGTATCATTGGAGGTGCTTTTATTCTCTATACTTTGTTGTTCCACTCGTATTTGTTGCATTATTTATGTTTCTTATTATTATAATATGTCTAGTACCTTACAAGTGGTATCATAGCACTCTTCTCTATAGAAAGTGTGGGAATTTTTTTCCATGGTAGATACGTGTACTTATGGCATATTTAAAGTATAGAGATAATTCATTCAACGAGTAAAAGTGCAGCTAGGGAAGACTACATGCAGGAAATACATACAGTTTCATGAGGTTACTTGAAACAAACTTTTCACCTTGTTCGAAACCTATGTAACCCATGTTGTTACCCCTTTTATTAGTACAACGTAATATATAATATTTTCATTACGTTCACTCCCACATACCATTAGGTATATCAGAATTCCCCTAGGTCTTGTGATAGTAACTATGGATCGGTTGATCAACCACCTAACTACTATAATGATAGTGAGAACACTAGTCGAGAAGATACTCTCTAGTAACTGGGTAATTGGGTAGTAGGACTAAGGGTACAGTTAAGCCTCCTTAGTTTTTTCTTTGAGATATTGGGCCGAGTACTACTGACTAACCCTACACGTATATCAGAGAGCTATAGCACAAGGAATAACCTTTCCTGCAAGAACCCTAAAAACCCTAACCCTTGGGAATAATAGAAAAGGAATAGAAATGATATCTTCTCATGCAACCCTACCTCTTGCATTCTCGTTGTGCAATTCCTACACAATTTTTACTGTTAACAATTTGGGAATTCCATCATTTCGATATTCTTCAGGAAAGAGTATAAATCCATAGGAGTTAAAAAAAAAATGAGTATAGCGGTATCGATGTCACCCTTATTCGGTACCTATTCCATTGGATTCCTCTCTTCTCCCTGATCATGATGGTGCCTATTATTTTAGGCCTTTTTTTTCCATTAGAAACACCCCCCTTCCTGGAACCCTTATTTTCCACCTGTCCCATTGGATTCCTCTTGCTACCTTTATCACAATGGTATATATCACTTATGATCCTTTTTTAGCGGACCCACTCCCCCTCCCAAGAAACAATACTTCCGAAATGGCCACCACTCGCAACCAAGACCTACTGGCCAAAACCAAACAAAACAAAGAGAATATCCAAAAAATGACTTATTGCATGGCTTCCATCAATTCCAAATTTGAAATATTCCAGGACCAAGTTAGGAATGAATTTGACTCCATCGATAAAAAATTCACTGGACAATTTTCTTCCATCAAATCCACTCTGAACCAATTGTTGAATTGATTCCCTCACCCTCCATTCTCTGACCAATTGTCACACTTAGATGGTGGTGACTCCTCCCATACTATGGCATTTCATTCCATATCCTTTCATCCCGACCCCCATGTTCTCAGAGTTGAGGTCAATAAAGTTGATGGCTTGGATCCGATGGTTTGGTCACCCAAATTGAGAATTATTTTTCATTGCTTGGTGTTACTGATGAGTTGGCCAAACTTCATTGTGGTGTTCTCTATTTGGAACCTAAACACTGAAAATTTTGTCAAAGGTGTAAAAATGCATGCCAAATGTCTGTTGCTTGGACACAGTTTTTTGCATAGCTTTATGTGTTGATGCATAGTAGCATCGAATAAATATTTTTGCATAGGTCCATGCATCCAAATGTGTGTAAATCATCCAAATTATTCTATCCTTGAATTTACTTTAATTAGAGGAATTATTAAAGTAAAGTTCTTTTATTAATGAATTGAATTAATTGATTTATTTAAGGAAATGCTAAAGGTTAGAATTTAATATTATCCATTGATCTCAAGTGAGGTGAGAAGTAATCTCAACCATCAATCACTTAGAAGATTAGGGTTAGGTCATAACTCAAGATTATGAAATCAAATCTAGGGTGAAGGAGGAAGACACTTGACAGACTTGACACTTGTGTTTGAGACATGGTTGTATCACAAAGAACTATTATTCAAGGAGATATTGGACAGGTGGACAAAAAATTCCATATAGATATTAGGTCAAGGAGAAGAGATAATAGAGGCATCCACACGTGGGTTTTAACAAATAATATCCACAGGAAAAGGTTGATTCATACGATGTTTTCTGTATGGTCCTTGAGGTTGTGTACGCGGTTTTTAGTGGAGATAGGAATGTATACACAAGTTTACTTAAGGAAAGGTGCATACTCCTCGAAAATATTTCTATATATAGATCATACAATAGATCATACTTTGATAGGTTTGTCTACAGTTTTTTTTCTCTCAGTGGGCCATTATCCCTATTACGAGAGCCCTGATTTTATCATAATAAAATAATCAAAGCATTGGTTTTCCCTCCATGGTTTTTCCAAGGCTATATACCCAAAAATATTGGTTTTTATGTGTGCATGATTTTTTTTCCTATTTTTCTCCAGCTAGATTTATTTGAATTGAATATTTGGATAGTGTATTTTTTTTTTTTGAGTTGCTAATCTGATTTGCAGTAAGGAAATCACTGGATAAAAATATACGTAGGTGTCGGAGTAAGGTTTTAAACATGGTATCAGAGCACATTCTCTAAGAAGAACATGAATCTAAGATCCATAATGGTTTATAGAAAATATATTAGATCTACAGAAGATCTTAGCAGATCCATAACTAGCAGGCATAAATTGAAGGACATATTTCATGGAAATAGTCATACCGAGGCAGAACTAAGGTTTTCCAATTTTACGGAGTTCTACGCAGGTTGTATAAGGAATAAGTGTGTACATACATGGGTGTCTTTGGAGACAGTCATGTATACATGGGTAGCAGTAAACAAAGGTGCATACAAATGTAGGTTTCAGTGAGGCGAGTCACACACATATGCAGGGTTCAATGGAGAAAAGCATGTACAAATCCGTATAGGTTAGTAGAGGGGAAGTTTCAATAGCATGTTATTTCCAGGGAAGTTTACCTATCAAAGGGATGGAAACAACATTGTTGAGATTTGAATATAGATTGGATGGAGCATCAAACTTACTATATTGGAAAGAAAGCATGACTTTTGCATTAAAGGAGTATGACCTTTGGGAGTTAGTGAATAAAGTAGTTGTTCCATTGAAAGATCCTATAGATTTTGTAGTTCACCAGAAGAAGGAGATCAAATCCAAGCGAATATTATTGGATTCAGTGAAGGATGATCTGATTCCTCACTTATCAAAGAATAATATGTCCAAAGACATATTTAATTCCTTGTTACGTTTATTCCAGATAACTAAAATGAATAGGAAGATGGTCTTAAGAAATAAACTCATATTGGTGCAGATGTCTAGATGTGACAATGTTACCATTTATTTCATGAGGATCACATAAGTGTGTGATCAGTTTGCAACCATAGGGGAGAAAATAGAGGATGCAGAGATCGTGAATGTGGCATTGAATGGTATTCCCAAATCTTGGGAACCATTTGTCAAGGAAATTTTCACTCAAGAACATCTCCCAGATTGGGAGAGACTTTGGGGTGATTCCATATAGGAAGAGACTCGGGAGGAGTCAAAGAGAAACAAGCAGTGAAGTAGTGGTGAGAACGTGGCTCTTATCAGTAAGATAAGGAAGGGGAAAAGAAAGAGTTTGAACAAGAAGGGTAACAATTATGGAGGATCATCACAACCAAGGAAGAATAAGGAATTGAGTAAAATCAAGCGCTTATCATGTCATCATAATCGACATTATGGATATCAGTTTCTAGAGAGGAAGAAGGGTAAATGAAAGATGCAAAAAAAAACATCAACAAAGACACAACTAGATGAGTTTACAACAAAGTTTGAGAAGTATTTCTCATTGGTTTCTCACATTTCTACTAGTACATCTATGAGGAGTGCACAGTTCTTCGTCATTGGTGCATATTTTCATATGATAGAGGTATGGAAGTGATTTAATAGTCTAGTGAAGAGGGACTCAGATTCTCATGTGGAGCTTGGTGATGATGCTAAGTATGCAATGAAGGAAGAGGGAACAATTATGTTCAAGATTGATTTTGGAGGTTTTTTATATGCCCACGATGTGCTTTACATACCAGGTTTGAAGAAGAATTCTCCCTCAGTCTTAGCGATGGAAGAAAAGGGATTTTCCATTACTTTTTAGAGAGGGAAACTACTCATACATCTAGGTAAAACTATCCCAGACACATTAGCGATTATTGGGGTTAGAGAGGGAACTGTATACATGTTTTAGTGCAAGAATGTTTAGGATTTGGTAAATGACGGTGATAGTCTTTGTGAGTTGTGTCACGAGAGGCCAAGACATATACACTATAGGGAATTACTGATTCAAAGAGGGATTGTTACAGGTCTTCCAGAGTTCAGTATTGATCAATAGGGAGTGTGCAGAGGGTGTTTACTTGGCAATAATTCTAGGGATAATTTTCCAAACAAAGAGAGTAGGTCTAAAGGAACCTTGGATATTATGCATTCATATGTGGGTGGGTCAATGTTAGTAGAATCAGTACAGATATTGTCATACTATGTGACTTTTATTGATTAATTTTCTAGGAAAACCTGAATATTCTTTATGAATACCAAGGATGAGGTCTTCAGTCAGTTTCAGAAGTTTATGGCTCAGGTGGAGAACCAGACAGGAAAGAAGATCAAGGTCTTGAGGTTGAATAATGGGAAAGAGTACACCTCCAATGATGCCAATTATTTCTACAAGGAGGAAGGGATCAAGAGGGAGTTTACAGTCTCATACAACCCTAAAAAAATTGTGGTTGTACAGATAAAGAATCATTTCATCATTTGTGCTATCAGGGCTATAATACATGAGGAAGAGTTTCTTATGATTATTTGGGAAGAGGTGTGTAACATGCTAGTGTATGTGAACAACAACAATCCTCACAGGATATTGGGGGGGAAATACTCTGGAGGAGGCATTTTCAGGAGTGAATCCATAAATAGAATATTTGAGCATATTTCATTGTCCAATCTACATACATGTTCCTGTGGAGAAGAAGATGAAATTGGGTCCTTTAGACAAAAGGGTGTATTTTTGGGGTACAAAAAGACCTCAAAAGTTTACATGATATTCATTCAAACATAAAGAAAGATGATTGTGAGTAGATATGTTAATTTTGAGGATAACTTGGCATCTTGGACACCTCATGAGTTATTGACAGTGACATAGGATGCAGAGAAATAGGCTGTGAAGGATGAGCAAAAATAAACAATTCATAGTTTAGGAAGGGATTAAGATTTATCCCTTTATAGTCCTTTCAGGATACCCAAGTGTCTATTACAAACATTGAGGGATGTTGGTGAGGCTTCTAGGAGTGTGGTTAGAGAGAGTATATCTCCAAGGAAGTTTTTTAACTATATTGTTTTTATGAGTAGCATCATTGATGCTAAGCCTTCCATTTTTTAGGAAGTAGAAAATCAACAAGTATGGTAGGATGTCATGGTAGAGGAGTACATCTCTATTATGAGGAATAATGTTTGGGACATAATACCAAGACTTAGGGGGAATTCATTTGTGAGTTCCAGGTGGATCTACAAGATAAAACAATCAGGGGATGGTAGCATCAAGAAGTTCAAGGAAATTTTTTGGCAAGAGGGTTCTCCCAGAAAGAGGGAGTGGAATACGAGGAGTAATTTTCTCCAATTTACAAGTATGATTCTATTTGAGCTTTTATTTATATTTCTTTAGTTATGAGGTGGATGATACATCAAATGGATGTGAAAATCATTTTCCTCAACAATGTCATTTATGAGGAAGTATACATAGAGAAAACTTAGGGATTTGAGTTACATGGGAGGGAGTGTCATGTTTGTAGGCTTAAGGAAGCCTTGTATTGAATCAAACAGGCACCCAGGGCATGGTACTCTAGGATTGAAATATACTTGTAGAGCATGGGATTTACCAGGAGTGATGTAGATCTTAACTTATACTTCCTACTTGTTGGGGTAGTTCCTAACTTGTACTTCATACTTGTTTGGGTGGATCCACCCATCTCAGTTCTATACATATATGATTTATTTCTAATAGATGCATAGGAGCTTATTGCAAGGTGAAAGTAGATTTGGATATTGAGTACGAGATGAAGACAATTGGCTTGATGCGTTATTTCTTGGGGTTATAGGTATGGAAGTTATAGAGAGAGATATTCATTGGACAAGGGAAGTAGGTAGTCGATATAATAAGGAGATTTATAATAGAGGACTGTAGACCGATGGATACATGTATGGTTACCAATATAAACAAGGTGGTGACTTCATATTTAGAGTTGGTTGATCCTAGGATATACAAGAAGCTGATAGGGTCCTCGATATATTTGGTCAACACCATGCCATATATATGTTTAATTGTGAACAAATTGATTTAATTCATGGTGGAACCGAGGTAGGTGGATTGTATAGCAACAAAGCATGTTCTCGAGTACCTGAGAGATACAATGGAGTATGGATTGAGGTATCTTGGAGGACATGGAATGGATTTGAAAATATGTATAGACTCATATTGGGCAAATAGTGTAGTAGATAGAAAGAGCACCTTAGAGTGCTACTTCAACTTGGGATCAACAAAAAGTAGATTTCGGTAGCACTTAGTTTAGTAGAGGAAGAGTATATGGAAGAAAGTATGTCTAGTTGTGAATCCATTTGGCTTCAAAAATTTCTTACAAGATTATTTGATCAAGAGTTGGAGCCTACGGTGATATATTGTGATAATTGTAGTTGTATCAAAATCTTGGAGAATCTAGTAATCCACGAAAGGTCCAATTATATTGATATCAAATATCACTTCATCAAGGAGAGGATCCAGAAGGTTGTAGTGAAGCTTCAATATATTTCCACACATAAGCAGGTTGCATATATTATGACGAAAATCTTTAAGAAAGGGAGGTTTGTGTTTTTCAGAGACAAACTTGGAGTGGTGTAGAATACCTTCCTCGCTAATAGGGAGTGCTAATGTATGGTAGCATCAGACAAGTATTTATGTATATTTATACGTGTCTACATGTGTGGAAATCATCCAAATCCTTCTATCCTTGAATTTACTTTAATCAAAGTAATTATTATAGTAAAGTGATTTTATTAATTAATTGAGTTATTTAAGGAAAATATTAAAGTTAGAATTTAATATTATACATTGATCTCACTTGAGGTGAGAAGTAATATCAACCATAAATCACTTTGGATATTAGGGTTAGGTCATAACTCAAGATTATAAAAGCAAGGCAAGGGTGAAGGAGGAAGAAACTAGACAGACTTGACACTCATGTGTGAGACGTGGTTGGATTATGAAGGATTGTGATTCAAGAAGATATTTGATAGGTGGAAAAGGACTTCCATCTAGATATTAGGTTAAGGATAAGAAATAACAGAGGAAACTACAAGTGGGTTTCAACAGAGAGAAGTGACAATAAAGGGTTAATCCATACAAAGTTTTTTTTACAGTCCTTGAGGACATGTATGTGGGCATCCATGGAGACAGGTGCGTACACACAATTTTACTTAAGGAAACGTGTGTACACCTCAAAAATCATGTTGGATCTGAGTTGTACAATAGATAATACTTTACTATGTTTGTATGCAATTGTATTTCTCTTAGTGGGCCATTATCCATGTTACGGGAACCCTTATTTTATCATAATAAAATCATCTCGGAACTGGTTTTCCTCTGAGGTTTTTCTAGGGGTGTATAACCTAAAATATTGATGTTTATGTGTGCATGATTTGTGATGTAGGAGCATCTCAAGTGAGCTAGCGCGGAGGCCAAAGATAGCTGGACAAGTGCCCATCTCAAATTTTGAAATTATCTTGAAGTTAATGCCCCAATATTAAATGAGATAATTAAGAAGGAGCACACTTGTATAATGTAAACGGACCTTGAGCGATTCACTCTCGTCCTTAGTAGATAGAAGGAAATTATGATAGTAAATGCAGGTAGATGGAATTGAATGTTAGATTAGACAGTTTTAGAGTGCAAGAGGGAAACGGGATATAGACACCCTCATTGTGTATTGTAACATTAGCGAGAGAATAGAAGAGAGGAGAGAATAGATGAGATTATGCCAATTGAGAGAATAGAGCATAGAAGAGAAGCAGAGAGTTGTAGTGATAATTCCATGTACAAAAGTTCTGGATTAATACAAAGAAGGTTTTGATTTAGACTCATGGCGTTCAAATATTCTTTGTGCACACATCTTTGAATGCTTTGCTCATGAATGTTTTACTCTTTTTGTCATGCAATTGCTTTTATGATATGCATGAATGATTTCTTGTTGAATGTTGGAAATCTAAGAGAGAGAGAGAGAGAGAGTAAGGGAAATGAGTTTCAATTGTTTCTCTATCTGAGCAAGAGTTCCTGCAAGGAGTGCAGTTGAATTTTCCGCAAGGAGTGCGTTGACAAAGGGTTCAGAGGTTTGTCTCTGAAATCTCAGACTAGATAGCTTTTGTTCTCATTTCCATAGAGGTGCAGTCAGGCACTGGAGTCGTGTAAGGAGTGTGCAGGCCGAGTAAAGCCTCAGAGTTGCGAACCTGAGCGAAGTATTGAGAGACTGTTGTTGCAGGTGTGTGCAGAGTCGAAAGAGTTCAACACTTGGAAGTGTTTGAAAGTATGTCGCAAGGAGTGTGAACAAGAGGTTTTCTTAAAGACTTGAAGCCATGGGAAAGCTCAGAAGGATTTGAACCTTCGAAGGAGTCGAAGGAAGGAAAGAGGCCAAGTGTCTTGAAGAATTGAAGGAAGGCGTAGTGACGTTGCGTTGCAAGGAGATGAATTATGTACATAGGAAGCCTTTGTTCAGAAGTTACAGAAGTCCTGGAGAGAGGAAAGAACGGACGTTCGAAATTCTCTATAGAGAATTCACAAAGCCCCGTGAGCCGTCACATCTCACGGAGGAGTAGGGGAGTTACCGCGAGTATTCCTAAAGGTTCTAATATCAAGAGGGGTAGAACCATAGATCCAAGCCACAGGGGTTGTTGGATTTACCCGTGAATCTCTATTTTGGGTTTTCGTGGGTCGAAGTACCGTAATCTTGGCAACAAGAGTCGTGAAACCACGAAACGCGAAGTCCCAAAGGTCGAAAGGATTGTATTGGCATCTTAGTGATTCTGAAAGTGAAATTGAGGCTGAACATGAAGAAGAAGAAGTTGCAGTTGAAGATGCAGCAAACAAACGTTTGATTAGAGCTATTGCAAGAATGGGTGCAAGAGCAAAAATGGACATTCCAGTTTATGAGGGAAACTTGGATGCGGAGGAGCTTCTACACTAGATTAGAGCCCTAGACACATATTTTTACTATGAAGATGTTGAAGAGGAAAAGAAGGTCAAACATGTTGTCACGAGATTAAAAGGACATGCAACATTTTGGTGGGATGAGCTACAAGATGACAGATGTTGCAAAGGCAAGGAAAAGATCAAAAGATGGGACAGAATGATCGCAAAGATGAAGGCGAAATTCATCCCGAGAGATTACCAGATTACTCTGTTCAGGAGAATGCAGAACCTGAGACAGAAGTTGATGACAGTGAAAGAATACGATGACGAATTCTACAGGCTGAACATCAGGGCAGGTCATCGAGAAATAAATGATGAAAAGGTTACCAGATACATGAATGGTCTGAGATACGATATCTAGGATGAGATGAGCATGATAATCATCAGAACGGTGGAATATGCTTATCATACGGCTCTAAAATATGAAGAGAACCTGAGCCGAAAGTAGGGTTAAAGAGGCTGAGGCAGAAGTTAGCCCAGAGGCAAATCATTTTCCCAGGATAAAAACCAGAATCCCAAGGAGGACTGGAAGAAACCTCAGACTTAAATTGAGAGAGGTGGAACCTCACAATGAGGGAAACACACTGAAAAGAGAGGACAATATGCTGATAATAATATTTTTCCTCGTACTAGAGGTAGAGGAAGAGGAAGAGGTGGAGTAATAACATGCTTCACATGCGGAAAGAATGGGCACAAGTCTTACGAGTGTCCAAATAAAAAGAAAGAAGGTGGAGAGACTCACATCGCTGAAGCACAGAGGTGGAATGTTGAGGCAGAAGATGCTGAAGGCAGAAGATCGTTGATGATGAGAAAAGCTCTTTTGACACCAGAGAAGGAGGTGGAGACTTTAGTCCAAAGAAACAGACTTTTCCGGACTGCTTGCAAGACCAAGGATAGGGTATGCAAGGTCATTGTGGACAGTGGTAGCACAGATAATTGCATTTCTACAGAGATGGTAGAAAAGCTAGAGCTGGAGACAATTGATCATCCAAGCCCATACAAAGTTTTGTGGCTACAAAAGGGACATCAGGTAACGGTCACTAAACAGTGTTTAGTTGAATTCAAGATAGGAGGATATAATGATAAGATATTATGTGATGTTATTCCTATGGATGTTTGTCATCTATTGCTGGGTAGACTGTGGCAATATGACAGAAACGTGATTCATGATGGGAGAATGAACACATACACCCTAGAGAAGAATGGAAGGACTCACATGTTGCTTCCAATCAAGGATAAGGAGGTGAAACCTTAAGTAAGCAACACTGTACTTCTCATGAGTGGGAAGGAACTTCTTACAAAGGTTAAGAAGAAAGAAGAACCACAATTTATTGTGGTCAGGAAATCGAAGATTGTTTTGACCAACAAAAGAATGGATGATTTACCAGAAGAGATTCAGAAGCTGTTGGAAGAGTTTGTTGACATAGTAGTGGAAGAACTACCTCGTTCGTTGCCACCAATCATAAGTGTGACTCATCATATTGATCTCATACCAGGAGCTAGTTTTCCAAACACATCCATGTACAGATTGACGCCGCAGGAGAATAAAGAGGTCAAAAGACAAGTCCAGGATTTCTTGGACAAAGGTTTGGTCAGGGAAAGCTTGAGTCCATGTGTTGTTCCAATAGTACTCAGTCCGAAGAAAGATGGAGGCTGGAGGATGTGTACTCACTCTAGGGAGATTAACAAGATAACCATCAGGTACAGATTCCCATTGCCAAGGATGGATGATCTGATGGATTGCTTGAGTGGAGAAAAATTATTTTCAAAAATTGATTTGAAAAGAGGTTATCATCAAATCCACATGAGAGAAGGTGATGAGTGGAAGACAACATTCAAAACCAATGAAGGGTTGTATGAATGGATTTTTATGTCGTTTGGTTTAACAAACGCGCCAATTACCTTCATGAGGTTGATGAACGAAGTCCTGAGGGAGTTCATCGGAAAATTTGTCATTGTGTATCTAGATGGCATACTGATTTTCAGTAAAATAGTGGCAGAGCATCTCAAACATTTGGCTACAGTGATGTAGAGGCTAAAGAAGGAGAAGTTGCTAACAAAATATGAAGAATTCCTCATTCATGAAGACAAAGCTCATTTATCTGGGGTTTGTTATTTCTGCAGATAAATTGAGGATGGATCCAAATAAGGTGGAGGTGATTAAGAATTGGCCATCACCGAGGAATATATTTGAGGTGAGGAGTTTTCATGGATTGGATAGTTTCTACCGAAAGTTCATTAGAAATTTCAGTGGGATTAGTGCACCGATGATGGACACAGTGAAGAAGAGACACAAGTCTTTTCACTGGACATAAGAAGCTAAGAAGAGTTTTAATTTGTTGAAAATGAAGATTACGGAACAACCAATTTTGGTGTTGTCGGATTTCCAGAAGACATTTCAAGTGAAATGCGATGAAAGTGGGTTTGCAATAGGGGCAGTCTTGAGCCAAGAAGACAGGCCAATAACATACTTCAGTGAGAAGCTGAATGAAGTGAAAGTGAAATACTCCACTTATGACAAGGAGTTTTATGCTATCATACATGCATTGAAAAAATGGAGACATTACTTAATCCCGAAGGAGTTTGTCTTATACAGTGACAATTAGGCACTACAGTTTGTGACTCAATAGGAGAAGTTGAATCAAAGACATGTCAAATGGGTTGAGTATATGAAAAATTTCACTTTTGTGATTAAACGTATTTATGGTACTGCTAACAAAGTTGTTGATGCTTTGAGTAGGAAGTGTTTTCTATTGCAGGAGTTCAGAGTCAAAACGTTGGGTTTTGATGATCTCAGGGACATGTACAAAAATGATCCAGATTTTAAAGAGGTGTATGAAGCAGCTGAGAATCCAATTCTCAGAGATAGAAGTCAATGAGTAGAATACATGATCCAGGAAGGTTATTGTTTAAAGGTAATCAACTGTGTATTCTGAAATGCTCCTTGAGGGAGAATCTGCTGAAGGAGAAACACAGTGGAGGATCGACCGGGAACTTTGGTCACGACAAGACGTTCACAAAGTTAAATGAGTCATATTTTTGGCTGGGAATGCAAGCAGACGTCAAGAGATTCGTGGACAGATGCAAAATTTGCCAGCATTCGAAGGGAAGGAGACAGAATGCAGAATTTTATCAACCATTTCCCATACCAGAGAAGTCGTGGGATGCAATTAGCATGGATTTTGTGTTGGGGTTTCCAATGACACAAAGAGGTTTTGACTCAATATTTGTGGTGGTGGATAGATTTTCCAAGATGACACACTTCATTCCATGTCAGAAGACCAGTGACGCAACTCAGATTGTGAATCTATTTTTCAAAGAAGTCATTCGACTTCACGGCTTGCCAAGGAGCATAGTTTCGGATCGAGACACTAAGTTCATAGGACACTTTTGGAGGACCTTATGGAAGAAGTTGGAAACTAACTTATCGTTCAGTTCAGCTTATCATCCTAAGACGGATGGAAAGACAGAAGTGGTGAACAGAAGTCTGGGAGACTTGCTGAGAAGCTTGGTAACAGAACACCACGGCCAGTGGGACAACATATTACCACAGATGGAATTTTCTTATAACGACTCAGTTAATAGAAGCACAAGGAAGAGTCCATTTCAGATTGTCTATGGCATGCAGCCGAGAGGGATTTCTAAATTGAGAGATTCAGAACAGATTGCGACTAGGAGCGCTAGTGCAGAATATTTCGTAGAGGCAATGAAAGAACTTCACAACCGAGTGAAGGAGAGATTGCAGAGTTTGAGCCAGGAATATAAGCACAGAGCAGATCAACAAAGGAGACAACTTCAGTTTGAGGTTGGTGATATGATTCTGGCACATTTGAGAAAGGAAAGGTTCCCGAGAGGAACATATAATAAATTGAAGATGAAGAAAATTGGGCCATGTAAGGTCTTGAAGAAATTTGGGGCAAATGCTTATGAGATTGAATTACCCGATGGGATCAGAATTTCTATGATATTCAATATCTCATATTTATACCCATATAAAGCTGAGGAAGTAGGAGAAGGAAATGAACAACCATAGGTCCAGTGGACAAAGAAGATGCTAGTTGCAGAAAAGTCGCAGATGGAGTGCATACTGGACAAAAGAGTGAGTAAAAGGACTAGGCGGAAACAATACTTTGAATATTTGGTCAAGTGGAAGGACCATCCAGTTGAATATGCCAGCTGGGAGAATGAAGCAGAGATCCATAGGCATGGATAGACAGTGCGTGAGCTCATGGACAGGAGCCCATGAAAATTTTCAAGTGAGGGAGTATGATGCAGGAGCATCTCAAGTGAGCCAGCGCGGAGGCCAAAGACAGCTGGACAAGCACCCAACTCAAATTTTGAAATTATCTTGAAGTTAATGCGTCAATCTTAAATGAGATAATTAAGAAGGAGCACACTTGCATAATGTAAATGGACCTTGAGAGATTCGCTCTTGTCCTTAGTAGATAGAAGGAAATTATGATAGTAAATGCAGGTAGATAGAATTGAATGTTAGATTAGACAGTTTTAGAGTGCAAGAGGGAAACAAGATATAGACACCCTCATTGTGTATTGTAACATTAGAGAGAGAATAGAAGAGAGGAGAGAATAGATGAGATTATGCCAATTGAGAGAATAGAGCATAGAAGAGAAGTAGAGAACTGTAGTGAGAATTCCATGTATAGAAGTTTTGGATTAATACAAAGAAGGTTTTGACTCAGACTCATGGTGTTCAAATATTCTCTATGTATGCATCTTTGAATTCTTTGCTCATGAATGTTTTACTCTTTCTGTCATGCAATTGCTTTTATGCTATGTATGAATGATTTCTTGTTGAATGTTGGAAATCTGAGATAGAGAGAGAGAGAGAGAGTAAGGGAAATGAGTTTCAATTGTTTCTCTATCTAAGGAAGAGTTCCTGCAAGGAGTGCAGTTGAATTGTCCACAAGGAGTATGTTGACAAAGGGTTCAGAGGTTTGTCTCTGAAAGCTCATACTAGATATCTTTTTTTCTCATTTCCACAGAGGTGCAGTCAAGCACTAGAGTCGTGCAAGGAGTGTGCAGGCTGAGTAAAGCCTCAGAGTTGCGAAACTGAGTGAAGTATTGAGAGACTGCTGCTGCAGGTGTACGCAGATTCGAAAGATTTTATCACTTGAAAGTGTTTGAAATTCTGCCACAAGGAGTGAGAGAAGGAGGTTTTCTGAAAGACTTGAAGCCGTGGGAAAGCTCAGAAGGATTTGAACCTTCGAAGGAGTCGAAGGAAGATAAGAGGCAAAGTGTCTTGAAGAATCGAAGGAAGGCGTAGTGACATTTTGTTGCAAGGAGATGAGTTTCGTGCATAGGAAGCCTTTGTTTAGAAGTTGCAAAAGTCCTGGAGAGAGGAAAGAACGGATGGTCGGAATTCTCTGTAGAGAATTTGTGAAGCCCCATGAGCCGTCATATCTCACGGAGGAGTAGGGGAGTTACCGTGAGTATTCCTAAAGGTTCTAATTTCAGGAGGGGTAGAACCATAGATCCAAGCCACAAGGGCCGTTGGATTTACCCGTGAACTTCTATTTTGGGTTTTCGCAGGTCCAAGTACCATAATCTTGGCAAAAGGACTCACGAAACCATGAAACGCGAAGTCCTGAAGGTCAAAAGGACTGTGTGGGCCACAGAATCGGGAGGTGGATATGTGGCGCACTATCGACCCGGAGTCAAACTCCGTTGATCATTTAGGGGTTTTGTGGCGTAAAGGCCCAAATTCTCTGCACTAGGATTCACGATATCGCAAAGTCAGAAGTCTCGATGGAGTGAAGGTAGTTGAAAAGTCAAAGCTTGCGAGCTTATTAGAGGTTCGGTAAATCAAGATTCGGGAGTCAAGGAGACGATTTGCTCGACATCGCGACCGCCTAAATCACGATAAGGCGAAATCCGAAACAGGGAAGGAAAGGGTCAGGGTTAGCGTTGACTGTTTTCAGGTTTTCAGGGATTGAGAGATAGGATGATTGACCACTGGATTCGCGAAAGTGAGAAGTCCGATATTCCGAAGCATAAGGGGGATTTCTCGAAGTTAAGTGTGGGTGAACATTTCCCGAAAGGGAAATAGAGGAGCCATTTTCGAGAGCTCTTCGGGCGAGTGTAAGGGGAAAGATCCTGTGTGCACAGACCTTCCGAGCTGTGGGTTGTGGGAGGGGTTGCATCAATTTGGTTTCTCATTTTTCTTTTGATAGAATTATTTGAGTTGAGTATTCCAACAATATATTTTTGTTTTTTGATTTGCTAATATAATTTGCAGTAAGGAAATCACTAGATAGGAAGATACCTAGGTGGAAGAGTAAGGTTTTAAACATTAATAATGATTTTAAATAGATGTTGGAACATCAAGAATTGATGGTTCGTAAAACATATCCTAGCTTCATTCGATCAATAAGTCAACCTACATATTGATTCAATTGGTCGGGTGATCCACCAACACACTACACCAGTAGGTCGAGTAGTTGACGTTCCTGTCATTCAAACAGTGAAATAGTAGTCAATCATAGGAAAGTGGTGGATCGACCAAGCTAAAAATAAACTATGAGTTTGATGCATAGGCATTCGAGTCGAGCATTCCTCTCGATCTGACTCGATAGAGCATATTTGACAAAGTCAACTCTAACAACCGACAGTTATACGTGGACAAGATATTTCATATTCTATGTAAATAAGTTAGATCTTGAGGATATAAAAGGAAAACCCCTTTGGTCATTTTCATCATGGATATCAAGTGGTAAATATACAATATGCATTGTGATGTCCTAATCAAAGTGCATCTTTCTTAAGTATTGTAATGGTGTCTTTAGACACCACCCTTTATCTTCAAATTATTTTGTTCTTCTTCAATTATCTACAGTACTGTGTTCTCCATTTCATGTCATCTTCCACCCCATTCCCCAACATTGTATTATATCCAATGGTTTAAAACCTCATCATGTTATCTACAAACCTTGCTGAGACGAATTTGTTGTGTGATTGACTCTAGGCCGGTGGTTTTCTAGTTGGAGCTTATTGAAACAAATTGATTTCTATCTAGATATCGAGGATGGCTTCAAATATTGATCATGTTTTTTTGAATATATCATATTATGCAGTATGGGAACCAAATATCGAAACCCTATTGAAGAGAAAATCACTATGGAAATATATAAAGGTTGAAATTCCATATCCAATTGTTGACCAGGCCAAGTTCATTGTTGATGGAAACAAGGATGAGGATATACTAGTCATTACGACCTACATCTCGTAGGATATTTGTTTTCACCTGAGTGGAATATATTTTCCTCATAAAGTATGGAATAATTTGAAGTCTTTGTTCAACCAAGTCGAAAAGATCCACTTCATTTAGTTGGAGAAAGAGTTGATCTCTCTAGATCCTCATTCTTTTGAAAGAATGGAGGAATATTTTTTGCATTTCAAAGAAATCCAATTAAAATTGTGTGAATTTGGAAAGAATTATAAGAAGAAGGATGGATAACTCAATGATCTAGTCCTGATTAAATTGAGAACATGATTCGATGTTTTCGTGTCAAATTTTTGCATCAACTTGAAAGAACGAAAGGAATATGGTAAGGACTACACCTTTGAAGCTTTATGTGGTCTTTTGATTACTACTCAACATAGATTTATGGAAGAAGGAAATATTAGTGGTAAACACCAGGCCCAATTGTTGAAAGGAAAGTGAAAGATGGATCCCAGGGATAAAGTATGGTTTGATGCCTTTACATAGAAACCTACATACTGTGACCAGAAACCTTAGAGATAGGTAGATGCACCACAACAAAGTCTAAAGAAGAATATGTGTCCATACTGTGGAAACAATGGATATGTGGAGTAATTCCTCTATAATAAGCAAGATGAATTAGAAGAGAAGGTTAAATTCCTTGAAGGAGACGTTTGAGTTGTACGCCAATCCGATGATAATTTCACCTTCCAAGTGAGAAATTCCTAGGCCTTGTTGTCTCATTCTATGTAGAACAAATGGGTGGTCGACTCTAGGTGCACTCATCACATGGCTAAGGACACATATTTATTCACGTGGTTGGATGAAGCTAAGGAGAGGAAAATATATGTTTCTAATGTTTTTTCTCTACATTTTGATGGTCAGGGTGATGTTGCTGGCCTACATGGGAATATTGTTGACATCTATCACGTGTAAATTCTCAATGCCAATATGTTTTCTATTGCTCATATAAATCACATAGGTAATACTATGGAATTATGGCCAGATCAGTTCTATGTTGATTATTTGAAGAAAGGTAATTTGATTATCTCTGATGGGCTTCTCAACCCGACAAACAATTTGTACAAGTTCTGTGACATGACTCATCCTGAATCCGAACCGACTACACTTGTTTCTCACACCAATGAGAAAAGTCAAGGTTTGCATGAGCGACTCAGACACTTGAATTTCTGAAGTATGAAAGCACTCACAACTTAGAATATGGATGTTGGTCTACTGAAAGTATTTCATTTGAAAGGAGTCTATAAGGGTTATGTTCTTGGGAAATATCATCAAGAGTTATTCAAATATTAAAAACCATGGAAAGCATAAAACCTACTGGAACTAGTTCATAGTGATGTATGTTACATCAATCGACCTTCACTAATAGATGAAAAGTAAATTTTAACTTTCATTGATGATTTCTCTCACTTCACATGGGTCTTTTTCCTGAAGAATAAGAACCTTGTCTTTGAGAACTTCAAGGAGTTTCCTGCCTTTTTGCTGAAAGGTAATGTGGTCAACCAATCAAATAATTAATATAATAAAATGATGGTGAGTATGTAAATTGAACTTTTAAATAATACATTCTTCAATTTGGTATTGATTGGTAGTAGTAGGCTCCTCGCATGCCTCAGTAGAATGGAATCGTATAATGAAAGAATCAAACATTAGTCGAAACGGATATATGTCTTTTGCAGGCTAAATATATTTCTAATCGCTTATAGGTTGAAGTAGTGTATTGTGAAAATTATTTTCTCAATCACATCTCAACTTGATTTGTTCCTTCCATGAATCCAGTAGAACGATGGTATGGGAAGATGCCTTCAGTTAGCCACCTCCATGTTTTTTGAGTTCTTTCCTAGGCTCACATTCCTGATGATTGAAAAAATAATTTTGATGAAAAGAGTCATGCTTGCATCATGATGGGCTACTCTAAAGAGTCTAAATCCTATCAACTATTTGATCCTATCAAATGAAAATTCATTATTAGACAAAATATTAGGTTTGATGAGAAGTTTTATGACATTAATTTCTTGAATTCCTCCTCTAAATTTATACATGATGAACCCCTTAATGTTGTCTCTGACACTAATTCTATTGTTCCATTATTTAGTCAATCATCTAGACAGTTGAAGATTCTCCCTAATTTAACTAGATTATTGACCTCTGATTCGACTAGTGCATCATCCTCTGTTTTGAATGGTCCATTGATTGAGGGGCCTCTAACTCTTTATTAACATGTTGAAGTGAACTGAAGTTCAGCTATTTATTGTCTACCCAAATGGGATTCCAAGATAATTGAATTTTCTCCAGACAATGCTGAAGATGCTTCCTCTGAATGAAAATATTGCAGTCAAAAGAAACATGCCAATGTTTCCTTGATGACTGGTGTAGTGGATACTTCTAATCCTGTTACCTACTCAGATGTTGAAGAAGGATTTGAGTGGGTGCATTCCATGCATAAATAAATTGATTCTTTGATGGAAACTTGCACTTGTGACTTATTTCCTTAACTGCGAGGAAAGAACGTTGTGAAGTGTCGATGGGTATACCCGACCAAATTTACCACCGAAGGTGTTTTTTCATGACATACAACATGTCTAGTTGCAAATGGATTTTATCATCAAGAAGGAATTGAATACACTGAAACATTTTCTATTGTCGCAAAGATTAACTATGTTCAACTTATTCCTTCCCTTGCTGCTTGTTTTGGATAGAAAATCCATGAAATGGATGTGAAGAGTGATTTTCTTCATGGAGACCTATCTCAATAAATTTTCATGGAACAACCACTTAGTTTTTTGAAATATTTAGATTTGGTGTGTTGAATCAACAATTTGGTTTATGGTTTGAAGCAGGCTCCCTGAGCTTGGTATGCTAAGATTGATACTTTCTTTCTTCAAATTGGTTTCAAATGTTGTGAATATGATCATAACTTGTATGTACTCCATACCAATGGAGACACCTTGATTGATGTTGTATATGTAGATGACTTACTCATTACTATAAATAATAATGATCTCATCTGTAGATTGAAGAAACAACCTGTTGAATCCTTTGACATGAAATATCTTGGTACTCTGCATTATTTTTTGGGTCTTCAAGTATTACCACTTTGTGAGGGATTTTTCATTTCTCAGTATAATTATGTGATAGATCTGTTGAATTTTTTTAATATAGAAATCCTTGTGCCACTCCTTTTCAGTCTGGAGTAAATCTTACAAAAACCTATCAAACGCCTCCAATCGATGCTACTCTCTATCGACAATCGGTCAACAATCGTATTTATTTTACTCATAGTCAAGATGAAATTTACTTTATTTTTAGTGTGGCTTCTCGATTTATGCATGACCCTAAATAAATACACTATAAATCAGTCAAATGAATTGTTAGTTATCTCAAGCATACCACTCAATTTGGTATCAAGTATTGCCAAATTTAAGATTCATTGGTTGGATTCATGAACTTTGATTGTGATGGTGACATTGATGATAGGAAGTCCACTTATGGATATGTGTTTTTATATAGAGCTGGACCTTTGGTGTGGTCATGAAAGAAATAAAATTTAGTCTCTTTGTGAACTAAAGAAGAATAATATCACGGTGTCATGTAAGAAGGTACTCAAGCAGTATGGATTCGCCAAATTTTTGGAGAACTTGGCCTTCATGTTTAGACCTCAACTAAAATCTATTGTGATAACCAAAGTTCCATACAAGTTCCTGAAAATATTTTTTCCCATAGTAATATGAAGCATGTTGAGCTCCATGCTTACTATTTCACACAATTATTTCATGAGAATGTTGTCTCTCTTAAATATTGTAGAAAAAATGATCTGTTTGTTGATATCTTCACCAAACCTTTAACTGAATCCATATTTATCAAGATTTGCATGATGCTTGAGGTTCAAGAAGCTAAAATTATCGGGGGGGGGTGTTATAATGACATAATTTCACCTCCTAAATCTCCAGATCTATGTGATGATGATGGGGTATTGGAAAATCAAGAATTGATGGTTTGTTAAACATCTCCTAGGTTCAGTAGATCGAGAGATGGACCTACATATAGATACAACTGATTGGGAAATCAACCACCACACTACACTAGTCGATTGAGTATTTGACATGCATGTTGTCCATACATTCTACAAGCACATCGATGAACACTTGAAGATATTTTTGAGGTGAATAAACCATCCCATCAATCAACTACAATTTGGACATGTAGGCGGTTGGGTCAACCATCTCTCTTGAGCTAACTCAACATAACGGGTTTGACAGACTCAAGTTTAATAATCAATGGTTACATGTGGACAAGAGATTGTGTATTCTATGGAAATAAATTAGATCTCGGGGCTATAAAAAGAAAAACCCTTGGTTCATTTTCATCATGGTGATCAGATCATCGAGATCCAATAAGCATTGTGATGTCATGATCATAGTGCACCTTGATTAATTGTTGTAATAGTTTCTTTAGACACCACCATTTATATTCAAAAAATTTTTCCCTCTTCAATTATCTACAATATTATGTTATCTATTTCATTTCATGTTCCACCCCATTCCCCAACAACAGACACCCACCATTTAGCTCGTTTGACCAAGTTGAAACATTTTGGCACAATGGAAGACTTTGTAACCACATTTGAGCACTTTGATTTTAGAATGGATGGAATGTCCAATTCCTTCTTCAAGGAATTATTTATCAGTGGCCTAAAGGATGAAAATTTTCCCCAGGTCCTCATGCCTCAACCCCAGACTTCGTTGGAATCCACTAAATCCACTAAAGAAGCACAATAGATTATCTGTTCCTAAAATAAAAAAAATTACTCCTTTATTCATCACCATAGACCCACTAATACCACCCATATTGATACTCCTTTCAAGACCCATAAATTAATTAGGGAATAAATGGATGAACGCCAACTCAAGGGCCTTTGCTATAATTGTGAGGATAACTATTTTTCAGGGAAGAAGTGTAAAGCACATACTCTTTTCATCGGTATTTATGAGGATGTTTCTAATGACAATGTTCATGTTTCCCTTGTTGAAGAAATACCCCAAGAAGAGGATCTTACTCCACCCTCTGAACCTCCCTAAGTTGAATTGCTAATTTCACTGAATTCCCTCACTGTATTTTCTGCTCCCCAAACCCTAAAGTTAATTGGATAAATTAAACATCAGAAAGTCATCATCCTAGTTGACATTGGTAGCATTGATAATTGTATTCATCATCTCACTGACAAAGAATTCAATTTCTATATCCATGTAGTCAATTTTTTCAATTCATTATTGCTAATGGTGGTTCCATGAAATGTGGGGAGAATTGTGAAAATGTGCACCTACAAATTGGTCAGTACCACCTTAAATCTCAAATGTTTTCTATAGACATGGATTGTTGTGACGTAATTCTCGGTGTTGAATTGTTATACCTTGTCAACCCCATTAATATGGATTTTAAGCATATTATATTGCAATTACAATAGGAGGGAGAACAATGTAACTTCCAAGCCATCACAATAGGCACATTTGATATCATCAACTTCCAATGAATGGAAAATATACTCAAAAAAGGTAATTCTAACATTATTTCCAAACTCCATTCTATTCAATCTATTTAGACACCCTCTGTGGATATTGACATACAATCTATACTATCCTAACACAAAGCAATTTTTAACACCCCCCATGGCCTTCACCCTTCCCTCGGTGTCCATTATCATTCCATTCCTCTAGTCCCAAGAAATATTTCTCCCAATGTTAACACTTAACGCCATCCGTTTTCCTAGAAAAATGAAATTGAAAAAATTGTTCAAGAATTTATAGAAGTGGGTGTTATCCATCCAAGTAATAGCCCCTATTCTTTTCCAATAGTCATGGTACTCAAGAAATAAGTAGCTTTGTGAATGTGTCCTAATTTTAATTCCCTCGACAAAATCACAATCAAGAACAAATTTCCCATCCGTATCATTGATTACCTTTCAGTTGAATTGAGTGGTTCTCAATACTTTACCAAACTTGATCTTTGTACTAGCTACCACTAGATATTTATGAAGGAAGAAGACATTCCCAAGATTGTATTTCAAACTCATGAGGGTAACTATGAGTTCTTAATCATTCCCTTTGGCTTATGTAATGTTCCATCAACTTTTCAAAGTCTCAAGAATAATTTCTTTCTTCCCTTCCTCCATATTTTATTTTTAGATTTATTTGATGATATTCTCATCTATAGTAAAAATTAGCAATCCCATCTCGCCCATGTGGATCAAGTTATCCATCGACTATCTCAACACTAACTTTTTCTCAAACAGTCTAAATGTTCTTTTGGCACCTCTAAAGTTGAGTATATGGGTCACATTATCGAGAAGGATGTTGCATGAGTGGATCCTAATAAAATTCATGCTATGCAAGATTACCCTCTTCCTAAAAATATTAAAATACTGCATGGTTTCTTTGGTTTAATGGGATATTATTCCAAGTTTGTTCAAAATTATGGAAAATTTTCCACTCCTCTCACTACTCTCCTTAAAATGAAATCATTCATTTGGATTCCCAAATCTGATCACTCCTTCCAGGCCTTAAAAGATGTTATGTGAAAAACTCTAATCCTCGCACTACCCGACTTCACCAAAAACAACTTCCTAGAATGTGATGCATATGGAAAAGGAATAGGGGCAGTCCTCATGCAAGATGTCCAAACCTTGGGTTTCACTGAAAAACAAATTTCATAGAGAAATTTTGGAAAATCAACCTATGAAAAGGAAGTGTTGGCTATTTTTCTTGCATTAGATCTCTCGCATACTTATCTATTGGCACAAAAATTCAAAATTAAAATTGATCATCGTATCCTCGTGTATTTTATGGAATAAAGTATCTCCTCCTAGAGCAGAAAAAATGGGTGACCATTTTTTTGGGGTATTATTATGAGATCATTTACAATAAGGGAAAACAAAATGTGGTTGTTGATGCTCTTTCTAAGAAATATGAAGAAGAACGGTCCATTTTTTCCTTCTCTTTTAGTGTAGCCAATTGGATTCATACAGTTTGCCAGGAATGGTTGCAATATCCCAAACTTTATAGCCTGATTCAATATTTACAAAAGGATCCTCAAGTTTCTCCAGGGTACTCTTGGAATAATGATGAGATTCATTATAAATTTCACATGTATTTAAGCAAGAAGTTGAACCTTAAATCCACAGTTCTCTCTAAGCTTCACTCTTCTCCCACAGTTGGGCATTCAGGTTTTACCAAAACCTACGAACGGGTCTAATGTTCTTTTTTTTGGGAAGGTATGAAATAGGACATACACACCTTTGTGGATGAATGTGATACTTGTAAACACACTAAGGGAGAAATCATCAAATCCCAGGAACACTCCAACTACTCCCAATTCCACTTACTGTTTGGATGGATATTTATATGGAATTCATTGTGGGCCTACCTAAATTAGGAAATAAATCCATCATCATGTTTATAGTATATCATCTTTCCAAGTATGATCATTTTTATGCTCTTCAACACCTATTCACAACATCCATAGTGGCTGAAATTTTCATGGATAATATATTTAAACTACATGGTATCACTGATTCTATTGTATCCGATTGTGATACAAATTTCACTAGCAATTTTTGGAAAGAACTATTTGGTCTACAAGGCATCTACTTGCATCTCAGAACCTCCTATCATCCCCAACCAATGGACAAACTAAAATTGTCAACAAGTGTTTGGAAACATTTTTGAGGTGTTTTGCATCTAATCGACAAACTCAATGGGATTATTGGTTACCATTATCTTAATGGTGGTAAAACAACTCTTACCATATTTCCACTCATATAAATCCCTTTGAAGTGGTCTATAGGAAAAAATCACCATTAGTTCTCTCATACATGACAAGCATCTCAAAAGTGCAGGAGGTGGAAAACACTCTTACCATATGTGTGACCATTCTTTGTACCCTCAAATAAAATTTATTCATGGCTCAGAATAGCATCAAAAAATAAGTCAATAAAGGTCATTTAGAACGTCAATTTCTTGAAGGGGAACATGTGTTACTTGTAAAAGTTCACATGAAACTCTATGTGATTGGTTTCATATATGAAAACTGCTTCCTAGTGATCCAACTATCTTTGAACAAATTTATATTAAAATTATTGATTGAAAACATATGCAATGGAAACAAAAAGATCAGATATGAATCATAAATACATAAGAGACAAAATAATTTTTTCTTGTAACTTTATCCAATCCTTTAAATCCAAGGAAAAAAACCGGTCCTCTCAACCAATAAAATATCACCAAATATGAGGACAACCTTATCCTTCCAAAACAAGAGAATCTGAGGACAACCCTATCCTTTCAATACAAAAAAAAACAAAAAAACCTCAACTATATTATGGAAAACTCTTCTGCTCATGAATATGTTGTATACCACCTGTATAGCCTATTGATGTCACTTTTCAGCCTGTACGGATATGTACCTACCCAGAAAACTAGATATGGTATTCACCAACTAACAACCTACCGACATACATGGTTTGTTGTCTTGTAAATAGTGTATATCCTATACATGATTTTGTTGGCAAATGCTTAACAGGTAGCGTATGCTTGTCATTGATGGCAAGTACAACAGTGAAGATGGCAGGATCAGAGTGTGCATCGATAGACAAACAGGAACAACGAAGGCTCTGGAGGAATTACCGCAGAGTTGAAATTCTTCCAAGAAAGAAGGATGTGTAAGCTTGGAGGAGAAGTGTCGTTGATCGTTGGATCCCATCCAAAATGCCCGACAGCATGAGGGATGTCAGATATGAATAAAAACAAGAAGAGCGCGCATTGAAGAGGAGGATAGATCTTAGGCGTTAGATCTGAGCGCAAGATCCGACCACCGTTGGATCGGGGTAAACATGCACGGTGTTTAACATGCAAGGAGAAAATGGGCTGAAAAAATCCCAAAAGCAGGAGGACCATCCATCTCAAGGGGTTATGAGGACCGTCGATCCCAATCCTTGTCGTAGTTTCGAGGATCACGAGTTGAATTTGTCAAAGAACATTGACATCAGGAATCCCGATATCGCGATATGAAAAATCGCGATGAAATCACAGCCGTTAAATCAAGCTTGGATATGGACCATTGATGTAACTCCATATTGGAGTTTCGGGGATCGCGACTTGGAGAAGCAAAGAACCCAATGCATCAAGAATGTCGATTTCGCGATATGCGAAATCACGATTCCATCACAACCGTCAGATCAAGAAGTGATCTAGACAGTTGATCTGACTTCTTCACGGGGTTTCGTGGATCAGGATTTGAAAGTGACAAGAACATTCACCACAGGAATGTCAAAATCACGATATGTGAAATCGTGAAATGATCTGAGTCGTCAGACCAAGCGTTAATCGGGACCATTGATCCCACGCAGTTTCGGGGTATCTGGGATCGCGACTTGGAGAGTCAAAATGCCTCATCTCCAGACTCGCGAAATGTGAAATCGCGAAAGCACCTTATGCACAAGGCTGAGGTCACAGCCCTTGGTCACATCAGTGAGAGATGGACAGATGTCAGAAGACAAGGAGGAGTCGAGCCTTGTCGCACGGTCAGGTGGAGAATGACAAAGAAGTTGACACGATAGGAGTGGGGCCCTTCGTCAATACTCCACCATTCTGGACCCCCCCCC
>SNQJ01S0022526.1:29414-46093 GCA_010110895.2 Picea sitchensis
GGTGCTCTCGACAAGTTGTAGCTTGCAATACAGAGGTTGTAGCCTCATTATGAGTTGGTGCTCATATGTATGATAATGTAAATAATGTAACTATTACTTATCATATAAAGAAAAGGAGGTTTTTACCCTGTATGGGTTTCCTCAGAAAATATCTGTCTCTGTGATTCTCATATATGTGACTGATGCTAAATGTGCCAGTGTTTATTTCTCTGCATTATTGTGATCATCATTCAATGTTTCTGCAGAGAGTTTTAAAAGAAGCATAATTGTTTAAGCTCAGTAACAACTGATTCACCCCCCCCTCTCAGTTGTTCAACACCCCAGACCCCCCAGCCAGATGGATAGCCCCCCAAGACCTCGTAGGGGGGGTAACCCCCCCTACACTCCCCCACGTGGATGAGTGTGCATTCTTATGGGGTGTAAGGTCTTCATGGGGTATAAACACGACTGAAAAAAAAGACCTATGAATCAGGAAGATAATCAGGCTCCACAACCATCAATCTCCCACTTGGAGACTGATCTCAACAAATCCATCGTTGTTGTATATGTTGGATTATGAACCTTATTGGACTTGGAAAATTTCTCATCTTCATCTCCATGCTTGAATACCAACTGAAACTAAGAAAGAACTCAGTTTCTCCCTAGATACTCCCCTTTTTAACATGTCTTCAGGATTTTGGCTGGTGTGTATCTTTTCAAACTTCAAATGTCCATCTTCCAAGATGGATTGTATGAAATGGTACCTTAGTTGTATATTATTAGTCTTCGAATGGAAGGTTGAGTTCTTTTCAAGATGAATGGCACTCTCATTGTCATAGTACAACTTGCTATTCTCCTGCGTCTTTCCCAATTCCTCCATAAACCTCTATAAACAAATCATTTCTTTACTAGCCTTTATAGCAACAACATACTCGGATTCTTTTGTTGAAAGTGAAACAACCTTTTGCAGTTTCGAAATCCAACTTATTGTTGTTCCACCTATAGTAAACACATACCCTGTGGTGCTCCTCCTGCTATCTTTATCACCTGTCATATCTGAATCAGCATATCCTTGTAGAAAAGTGTCTGAACCTCCAAAACATAATGCATGAGTAGCAGTACCTCTCAAATACCCAAGACTCCACTTTACTTCCTCCCAATTTTATTTACCTGGATTGTTCATATACCTACTCACAACTCCTACTACATGTGCAATATCTGGTCTTATGCAAACCATCACGTACATCAAGCTACCAACTGTTGATGAATAAGGGACCTTGGACATGCATTCTATCTCCTCATGTGTCTTGGGACACATTTCTTTAGTTAATTTGAAATGGCTGGCCAAAAGTGTACTAAATAGTTTTTCATTTTGCATTCTAAACCTCTCCATCACCTTCTCTATGTACTCACCCTGAGACAATGTCAATTTGCGATATTTCATGTCTCTTGTTATTCTCATACCAAGGATTTTCTTTGCATCACCCAAATCCTTCATTGCAAATAAATTATCTAATTTCTTCTTGAGAACATTTATATCTTGCATATTAGACCTTGCAACAAGCATGTCATCTGCATACAATAGCAAGATAATATAGCTTTCATTTTCTAGCTTTTTAAAATAAACACAGTGATCAGAATGACATCTACTATAACCATGTTTTGTCATAAATCTGTCAAAATTCAAATACCACTGCCTTAGAGATTTCTTTAGGCCATACAATCTCTTCTTCAACCTGCATACTAAATTCTCCTTCCCTTTCACCTCATACCCCTGTGGTTGCTGCATATAAATCTCTTCCTCCAAATCCCCATGGAGAAAAGTTTTTTTTACATCTAACTGTTCAAGATGCAAATATTCTACTGCCACAAGACTTAAAATAGTCCCAATTGAAGTCATTTTAACAACAGGAGAAAATATTTCATCAAAATATATACCTTTCTTTTGTGCAAACCCCTTTACAACAAGTCTAGCCTTGTACCGCTATTTTCCTCCATCTTCTTCCTTCAACTTGTAAACCCATTTATTCTACAATGCTCTTTTTCCTGTAGGCAACTAAACCAAGTCCCAAGTCTAGTTATTTACCAAGTAATCCATTTCCTCTTTCATGCCTTGATCCCACTTCTTTTTGGTGTCTACCTGCATTGCCTCTTCATAACATTCCGGTTCACCAGAATCAGTCAACAATAAATAATACAATGAAGGAGAGTATTGTGCAGGGGGTATACTTAACCTGAAAGATCTTCTAACAACACTTGCAGGAGTTTGAGGTACCTGTTTCTCCTGTTGTTGTACATTTTGATTTTCTAGTTCCTTTGGAATTTCTTTTTTAGTNTGAAAGTACCATTGTTTATTTCTCTACATTATTGTGATCATCATTTAGTGTCTCTACAAAGAGTTTAAAAGAACCAAAATTGTTTAAGCACGGTAACAACTGATTCACCCCCCCTCTCAGTTGTACAACAGATTCATCCTTATGAAACCCACGTATATACATTCTTCTCCCTTCTGCAAACCCCATATGACCTAAGAAACTTAATTTTCTTCACTTGTGCATCCTTCCTTACTTTTGCATTTTGATCCAGAAAACCTAGGCCAGATCACTTAAGTGTAGAAGTATCCTTGCCACAAACTCCATACTCCTTAGCATAAGTGTTTAATCCCTTATGATAAGTCCATGATGCCACACTATATTACAATGAGATTTCACAATGACTTATCTCCTTTATATACAATCCTTGGGGGTCACCATAGATTCCCTCCACAAGTCAACATCGAATTAGGATTTCCTTATGGGTGTGAAGCCTTGAAACAAGCCCACAAATCCCATCACGAAACCCATGAATCCCCCATGGAAATCCAAGGGGGTTTCACCAAACTGAAAGGATAATATGGTTCCAATGAATATTCCCACACTCCTGACATCTTGGCCTCTTGTGGGAATATCTCAAGAAGATACAAAATAAACACTCCCTCTTAGCGAGGGAGGTATTCTCTACCACTCCTAGAGTTTCTCCAAAGTATACAAACTTCCCCTTGACTAGAGCTTTGGTGAGAATAGTTTCAATCTGCTCGTCTGTGGAAATGTGTTGTAGCTTCAAAACTCCCTTCTACACCTTATCTCTATTGAAGTGGAATCTAGTGTCAATTTGTTTATACTTATCATGAAACATTGAGTTCGTTGAGAGTTTCATACAAATCTAATTGTCACAGTGAATCAATGTAGGCTCCAACTCCTGTCAAAATACCCTTTCAAGAATATTGTCAAGAAACATTGCTTCACAAATTGCCAAACCAACTTTCATATAATTTACCACTTCTGAATTGAGTGCCACAGATGTCTTCTTCTTACTCAACCAGGAAAATACTTCTGATCCCAAACTAAAGAAAGTACCAGAAGTACTCGTCATGTCAATTGTAATACCTACCAAATATGAGTCTGAATATTCATGCAACCTCACTCCATTAATCCCCACATATATCAGACCAAATCCAAATGTACCCTGGAAGTACCTGAGCACATGGTTTATTTCCACCTAATGCACCTGCCTCGACTCAACCATGAACTAACTCAAGTTGTTAACAACAAAACAAATATTTGACATGGTGTTAACCAAGTACATACACAAGCCAATCAACTAACAATACATCATGGGATCCACCCATTATGAATCTGAAGATGCCATAATTCTCATATTGGTGGTCACAGGTGTAGACATGGACTTACATTTCATCATTTTGAATCTCTTCAGTATCTCAACAACATACTTCCCCTTTTTTAGGAATATCTTTCCTGGTTGTTGCCACGCCTTTAATCCCAAGAATATGAATCCAAATCCTTCTTGCATTTGGAAATGAGTTCCACTTCCCCTATGAGGAATAAATCATCAACATATAACACCAATATAAGAATAATATTACCAACATGTCAGAGATATAGGTTGGGGTTTGCTTCACATTTAATGAAGCCCAAGCTCTGCAAATACCTATCAATTCTTGAGTACCATGCCTGAGTTGCCTTCTTCGTTTCATACAAGGATTTTTTAATCTGCAAACATGAAATTCCTTCCCATGTACCTAAAATCCATGATATTTCTCTATGTACACCGCCTCCTCAATTACACCATTGAGGAAAGTTGTCCTCACATACATTTGATCAATATTCCACCCCATGACTAAAGCGAGAAAAATAACCATCCTAATAGAACTATAATTGGCCACTGGAGAAAAATTATCCTCATATTCTACTCCCTCTTTCTACAAACCTTGCCTTATACTTCTTGATACTACCATATACAATATTATTGATCTTGTAGATCCATTTTTAAGCTACTACCAACTTCCATTTTGGTATCGAAACTATATCCCATACATCATTATTCATGATGTATTGGTACTCCTTCATCATGGCATCCTTCCAAACCTACTGACCTATTTCTTCCTTCAAACTGGAAGGCTCAAAATGAATAGAGTTACTCATAAGAGCCACATATGATCCAAATCTCTTTGGTGGTATTCTCTCTCTATGGTTGTTTCTAGGAGTTGTATGTCTCTCAAATCCTTTAGGGTCTCTCAAACCCATTTAGGGCTCGTGTCTTGGCTACTAGGAGGATCTACTGAATCCTCCTCCTCTGACTCCTCCTCATGATTTGAGGGTCACTCCCCTGTACTAAATGGGACTATACTCTCCTCAAACTTTGGAGCCTCTTGCTCCCAACCAACTGATGGGATCTCTTGATACCTCTTGAAATATAAATCCTCCTAAAATTTAACATCCCAAATAACCTCAACATACCATTGTCCTGGAGTGTAGATCTAGTAGGCCTTCAAAGTCTCGCTATATCTCAAAAATAGACCCTTCCTCCTAGAAGGTTATAAATTCATCATCTTCTCCTTAGGAACATGGATATATACTAGACAACCAAATATCCTCAAATTACCTATCTCTAGTCTCACTCCTGTGATATCCTCCTATGGAATATTTTCCTCCAAGGTTCTATGAGGACTCTTGTTTTGAACATAAACTATCGTGTTGCATGATTTTTCCCATAACTCTAAGGGTATATCCTAGTCATGCAAAATTTCCTTAGAGACCTAAAGTATGGTTTGGTCCTTCCTCTTGTCAACCCCATTCTACTGAGGGTTGTAAGGTATTGAAGTATCCCTCTTAATCCCTACTTTCTTAAAAAAATTCTTGAATTCATTGGAGGTATACTCACTCCCATTATCTGACCTTAGGACCTTGATCCTCTTCCATATATGATTTTCCACCAGAGACTTGAACTCCCTGAATCGAATGAAAAATTCATCCTTGGTATTCATGAAGTATATCCATTTCCTCCTAGAATAATGATCAATGAAAGTCACATAATACCGACAACCACCCATATATGGAATCGACGTTGGTCCAATCACTTCTAAATGTACCAGGTCCAATATTCTCTTGGACCTACTATCACTACTTTGAAAAGAAACATTGACATTATTTCCAAGTGCACAACCTATGCATACTCCTTGATGCCCAGTTTCTAACTCTGGGAGACCTATGACCATATTTATTAATAATTGTAGAGCTTGTTGATGCAAGTGTCCCAATATCCTATGCCAAAGCTTGCATGGGTTATCATTGTCATGCACCAGGGCCTGAGTTAGATAATTGTTAGCTTCTAAATATTTCTATCATGAGTTCCAATGACATCTGTTGAATCAAGACTCAAACTCTTTGGCCATGAAAGAACCTTCCCATCAATGAATTCCACTACATACCCTATGTTCTCCATGACAGAGATAGAGAGTATATTCTTCTTTAGTCTAGGTAAATACAATAATTCAGTTGTATTGATAGGATTTCCAGACTTCAATTGAAATAAAATTATTCCAAATCCCTTGACTATATACTTGGAATTATCTCCAAGTTGGACCTACAATTATGAGTTTTTCTTTGATAGAATGGTGAATGATTTCTATGAACCTGTCATATGATGAGAAACTCCACTATCCACTAGCTAGGTTTCCAGGGTAACGTACCTAGAATAAGAACAAGTAAAACACTCTTCTAGTGTCGTGACCAAAAAATGTGTTTCAATATGATCCCCTTCTCTACAAATCCCAAGCTCGGATACGATGTAAATTTTCACATGCAAATCTATGTGACTAATTTCAGATTTGAAAATTACTTCCAAGTGATCTAACTATGACTGAAAAAAATTATACTAAAATTATTGACTGAAAACATATGCAACAGAAACAAAAATATCATAGATGAATCATCAATAAACAAGAGACACAATATTTTTTCTTGTAATTTTATCCAATCCTTCAAATATAAGGACAAAAACTAGTCCTCTCAACTAATACAATATCACCAAATATGAGGACAACCTTGTCCTTTGAAAATAAGATAATCGAAGGAAAACCTTATCCTCCCAATAAAAAATATAAAACCAAACCTCAACTATATCCTGGAAATATCCTCTTCTCACAAATATCTTGTAGACCACCTGTACAACCTACCAAATTCACATGTCATCTTGTATGGATCTCTGCCTTCCCAAAAAACCATATACATGATTCACCAACTGGAAACTCGTAGACATACATGGTTTTCTCTCCTCCAAACTGTGCATACCCTATATGCAATTTTTCCTTATGAAACCCATGTATATACGTGATTTTCCCTTCTACAAATCATGTATGACCTAAGAAACTTAGTTTTCTTCACTTATGCATCCCTAATTAATTTCTCATTCTGATCGAGAAACCCTAGGCCAGATCGCCTAGGTGCAAAATTTTCCTTGCCACAAACTCCATACTACTTAGAGTAAGTGTTTATTGACTTATGCTAAATACATTATTCCACACAATGATATAATGATATGTCACAATGACCTCTCTCCTTTATATACAATCCTTGGGAGTCACCATATAATCCCCTCCACAGGTCAACATCAAATTAGGTTTTCCTTGTGGGTGTAAATACTCGAAACAAGCCCACAAATACCATCACCAAACCCATGAATCCCCCACTAAAATACAAGGGGGTTTTTCACCAAACTGAAAGGATAATCTGGTACCAATGAATATTCCCACATGCCTGACACCTTGGCCTCTTGTGGGAGTACCTCCCTAAGCTACAAAAGATACATTTATTTTTCTACGACCTTATACGGAAACTTCACTCAAAGTTAAACACTGTCATAAAATTGCCCCTAAGTTCTATGGTCCTTATTCAATTCTCAAGAGAGTAGTTACCTCTTCTCAGTCATCCTAATATCCATCATGTTTTCCATGATTCACGCTTAAAGAAAGTGATTGGAACTAAATGCAAGACTCAAACCAATATCACTGAGTTGAATGAAGAAGGATCAATTTGGTTGCATCCACAAGTTGTCTTGGACTAGCGCGAGTGTCATCTCCATCAACACACCATCAAGGAGGTTTTAGTTTAGTGGAATGATACACCGCTAAAATATGCCACCTGGGAGCCAACTACCATTCTACAACAATTTCCCCATCTCAAGCCTTGAGGAAAAGGTTGTTTTTCGAGGGAGAAGGAATGTTAGGGACCTAACCTCCCTTACCCCTCACAAAGATAAAATAATATGTTTTCTATGTAATAAAGGTTGAAATTAGTAAATAAGGCCTATATAATAATGTGAACAAGTCTAATGTAAGTATATTTAATAGAAGCTTCTTCTTCTCGACATATTTTCCTCTAGAATGTTCTTTAGAATATAGAATTAGTATAAATAGAAGTAGAACATGTGGGAAAGTTTTTTCTTGAGAATTATTGTAATAGAGATCTACTCTGCTAGAGTTTTCCACCTCGAAGAGGCAAGTGAAATTGGATTTCTATCAATAAAGGTATCATTGTTGGTTTTGTTATTCTATATGCATTATTATTCTGCTGATATTGTTGCATTATTTCTATTTCTTCTTATTATAATACATCCGGTACCTTACATTATTTAAAGGAAGATAAATCTTGTGTTGTGTATGTGGTAGACCTACAATTAAACATGATTGTCGTACCAATAAGAATTGTGAAGGAATCCTTTTATTTTAAGTTTTTCAATTCTAGAGTTGCATAATGATGGTTTGGAATTCCATGTAGCAAATCCATCATGCCATTACAAGTTTGATTGTAGGAAAAATTAATTGTTTCCTTTTAATATAGAGATTTCAGTATTATTTAAGTGAATACATATCCTTTTATTTAAACAAAATAATCATCTCTTTGGAATAGTTGATATGCAATTTTATTTATATCAATACTTAAATTTTTATTTTAAAAATGTTTATTTCCTTTTGGGATGGTTGAAATGGGTGGTCATTTGGTCAACGTTTATAACAAACTAAATTATTAAATATAGAAATATTATTAAAAGAAAATATTTTTTTACTAAGAAAACTATTTATCTTATTTATTTTTCTTTTTAATATTTTTTCATCTATAATTGTAACTAAGATTAGACAGTTTTCATTTAGGTTTATCCCAAGTGGTTTGTGTTGAGGGGTGTTTTCCTCCCCACCCAAGTTCAATTTCTGGAAGTGACATGTTGAGCTCTTAAATGAGCAAGTTATAGAAAAAACCCCAACTTTCTACAAAATTTGGTTTACCCCAGGTACCATCCTCTAAATGAGGGGAAGTGCTCGGTGGGTTTCTCTAGGCTCTATTCCAAGTAAAACAAAATGGTATTAAACATTTATTTATCGAAAAATGAGTAAAACCATGAACACTAGACATTTATCTATGCACAAATGAGTGAAACCATGAAGACACGTTATAATTGATGGGAAATCATGTTAATCGAAGGCATGAAGTATACTCTTAATCAAGAATGAATATAGACTCCGAGTTCACAGATAAAATTTCAATCGATACATGAGATATAATTTAAAGAGATAGTTTGACAATATGCTAAAGATATTTTAGTTGAGAAAATGAAACCATCTCTTAGTTGAGAGTTCTTCCATATTTTACTCCAATGTTACACAATGTTCTTCCATATTTTACTCTATACAAATGTATTCATCTTTACTCCTTTACCCCACATTTTGCCAATAATATATGTGGCATTACACCATAAACCGTCATTATCTGTTGTCCTTCACGATTATACATCTACTATGGTTAATACAACATTTTCTATGTTTTTAGTGACTAAAAGATGAGTTTATCATTTTTTATTGACGATGGTTTGTGAAGTGTGATTATTTTACTAGCATGATCAGTATTCTCGTACCATTACTGCAATTCAACATTCCTTCACCAACATTGACATTCTGGTACCCTTCATTGTTCGACATATTCATGCATTTCTAGGGAAAATATCGGACATGGGTTTTCTCTGTAGCATCGTCGGAATGTGGATTTAGAGGCACTCAGAGAGGATCCAGATACACTACACCATGGTGTTCAGTTCCTCAGTAGTAGAATCCTTATAGAAGAGCACATAAACAACAACAACATCTACCGCAACAACAACAATTTAGGCATGTTCAACAGAACAGACCAAGGTTCCAAGTGGGTGGGCCGTCAACTTCTACTTCAGGTACCAGGAGTACCAGAACGAAGAAGTGGTGTTGGACATGTGGAGAACCACACTACCAGCATGACTGCCCAGTGGAGAGGACAAGAGAATCTGGATCATCCGGACCCACTATCATGGAATATTTGGACAAGCTCCATCAAACTCATGCAGTTGTGAATAAATTCCAGGCAGAGCACCAGTAAACTTTGCTCGAGACATCAGGTACCATCATTGACCAGACCCTTAGTATTTTGATAGATCCAAGTGCTAAAGAGAGTTTTATTTCTGGTTCAACACTAAAAATAATTAAGGTAACGACAGTCGAACAAGACGATTTTAGCTTTGTAGAATTGGCTTCGGGAGCCAAACAAAAGGTTAGAGGGAAGGTGACAGGTTGTAGCCTTAACTTGGGATATTTTTTCACAAGGGCCAACATGTACGTCAGAATATTAGGATCTTATGATGTCATGATCGATATGGACATGTCGGAATCACATGAGGCGATACTCAACTGTAAGATGAAATGGTTGAGCTTGGTCGATGATGGGGGACAAAGACGCATGATTGTAGGTAAGAACCAGGGAGTTTCCCTGAGGTTCATCTCTTCCTTGAGTCTATGGAAAATAATGCGCAAGGGATGTAAGGTATATCTAATCCTTCCATTAAACGAGAAGGGCATAGCGGAAGGTCTAGAAAACCTTCCAGTGGTGCGAGAGTTTGCAGACGTCTTCCCCGAGGAGTTACCTGGGATATCGCCAGAGAGGGAGTTGGAATTTACCATCAACCTAAAATCGAGAAATGAACCGATAGAAATAACACCTTATCGGATGTCGACCCCGAAGTTACAAGAGTTGAAAATGAAATTGAATTATTTGTTGGACGTAGGACTTATATGTCCAAGTGTGTCATTGTGGGGTGCGCTTGTTATTTTCATACGGAAGAAGGATGGGTCATGGAGACTCTGAATTGACTACTGTCAATTGAACAAGGCAACGATGAAGAATCAATATCCATTTCCAAGGATTGATGATCTATTTGATCATATGAAAGGCGCAACGGTGTTTTCAAGGATTGATTTGAGATCAAGATATCACCAGTTATGGATCAAGGAGGATGACATCCGTGAGAATTATTTTAAGACGAGGTTTGGAAATTACAAGTTTACCATTTTACCATTTGGATTGAAGAACGCCCTAGGGGTATTTATGAGTTTGATGAACGGGGTGTTCCGCGAATACTTGGATAAGTTCATCCACATATTCATTGACAATATTTTAATTTACTCTCGGACGATGGAGGATTATGACGATCACTTGTGCATGGTACGACAATGTCTACGAGAGAAAAAATTGTATGGGAAGCTCTCTAAATGCTCGTTTTATCAATCGAAGATTTAGTAATTAGGGCATGTCATCTCTGACTAAGGTATCACTATGGATCCAACAAAGGTCGAGGCTATTATGGAATGGCCTGCACTGATGAATGTACCAGAAGTTCGTAGCTTCATGGGTTTAACAGGATACTATCGACGGTTCATCAAGGCCTTTTCGAAGATAGAAAATCCGATCATGGAATTGCAGAAGAAGAACAAGAAGTTTGTTTGGACCGAGAAATGTACGTAGGAATTTTGGAGTCTCAAGGAGATGTTGACAAAAACAACGATACTAAAGGTCCCTGACATGGACCCAGAATTCTTGGTATGCATTGATGTATCCAAGGAAGGCTTAGGTGGAGTCTTGATGCAATCTGGTCGAGTGATCACTTACATCTCGAGGAAATTGAGAAGGCATGAAGAGAACTATGCAACGCATGATTTGGATTTGTTATCCATTATTTATTCCTTGAGAGTTTGGAGACACTACATTATTGGAAAAAAATTCGAACTAAAAATGAACCATTGTGGTCTACAACACATATTTACGCAAAGCGACTTGAATGCGCGACAACGACGTTGGTCAGAATTTCTTAGCGAGTACGATTTCAAGATTACTTACATAAAATGGGCAGTGAACAAAGTGACTAATGTGTTGAGTCGAAGACTATGCATATTTTCAATGATTGCTATTCAGACGAATCTATGTGAAAATATTCTAAATTTACAACACAACGATGACTGGTACACAAAGGTCAAGGATTTTATCGTACAAAACACAATGATGGTACCAAAATTTGAGGGATTTACTGTGGACAACGACGGATTATTGAGATTTAAAAGTTGAATTTATGTACCACCCAATGACAAGTTGAGGAGTTTGATGCTAAACGAGGCTCATAGAGAAGTGTACAGGGCTCATCCTGGAGTCATGAAGATGAGGGAAGACCTTAAACCCTTATTATTTTGGAAAGGAATGAAGGCAGGCATAGTCAACTACGTGGAAATATGTATAGAATGTCAGCAGATGAAGGATAAAAATAGACATCTGGAAGGATTACTACAACCACACGCTATTCCATAATCGAAATGGGAGGTTGTTTCGATGGATTTCATTATTGGATTTACACTGACGACAATGAGACATGACTCGATTTTCGTGGTAGTCAACACTCTGATGAAGAGTGCTCATTTTATTCATGTGCGTACGACATATCAGGCACTTGACATAGCTAGTTTTTTCATCAGTGATATTGTGAGGCTGCATGGCATGTCTAAGAATATTATATCTGATCTATGATCGGTGTTTACAGGACGATTTTGGACTAGTTTCCAAGAGGCCTTGGGAACCCAACTTAATTTTAGTACCACGTATCACCCGGAGATAGATGGCCAAACCAAAAGAAAAAAACAAATCTTGGAGGATATGTTGCGTATGTAGGTTATGGAACAACAAAAGTGTTGGGAAGAGTTATTTCCACTGTTAGAGTTTTCATACAACAAAAATTATCAAAGCACCATTAATATTGCACCTTTCGAGTTTCTTTACGGGCGACCGTGTCAGACACGTTTGAGTTGGGATCAACTTGAGGATAGGGTCCTAGTGGGACCAGAAGCGATCCAAGAAATGGAAGATCAAATGCAAACAATAAGACAAAGGATCAAGGAAGCGCATTATCGACATAAGAGTTATGTTGATGCGCATCTTGCCGATCGTAGTTAGGAAGTTGGCAATCGAGTCTTCTTGCGGGTGAAACCTCATAATATTTCGATCAAGTTTGGAAAGGGTGCTAAACTCTCTTCTAATTTCATGGGACCTTTTGAGATTGTGGAAAAGAAGGGGCCCATGGCCTATTCAATATCCTTTCCTGATTATTTGAGGCGTATACACGATGTTTTTCACGTATCGATTTTGAGACATTATGTTAGTGATCCTACACATGTTATTGACATGAGTTCTTTGCAGGTATCAGACGAGGTTTCACTCACAGTAGAGAAAATCCGCATCCTGGAGCATCACATTTGACAACTATGACATCGAACAATATATCAGGTCAAGGTCCAGTGGGACAAATATAGTCCACACTTGATGACCTAGGAGGAAACATATGATATGCGTCAGCAGTTTCCATGTTTGTTTGATAGCTAGACCTATGATATTGTGAGACACTTTATTTTGGTACTTACATACTGTGAAACTTTCGGACAAAGTTTAAAACAAGAGGAGTTGTATGTAACATCTTGCTCTTGCACACTCTGAGTGGACTTATTATTTGAGGACACTTGCATGCAAGTGATCCAGTTATTTATACAATTGGTTGTTTTGATTATGATTTTGAGATATTGTGGATTTGATGATATGTTATTTTTTTTTGTATTTACATCGACAGGTTCTATTGACTGGGTTCTCTTGAGTGTTGAGGACTCTGGACGTTGAAGATGTCGAGGCATCGAGGAAAATCCTGGGACTCCAAATCAAGTCGGGGAGTGGACTATTAGGGTTTGAATGTTGTTGATGTGACATATGTACATATGATTAGATATTATGATGTTGATTGTTATTGATGACATGATTCGTTGATGGATGCAGGATGACGATATCTTTCCAAATAGACTCACATTTGGAGTAAAGGGGTCACGCATGACAACTAGATACATTGAGGGACAGGTATGGAAAAAACCATGAGACATCATAATAGCACTCTCATCATGGCTAAAAAATAGGTTAACAATTACCTAGTTGGAGAGACCCGCAATGCCATGAGGGCAGACTGTGACAGGCTCTCACGATTATTCTAAGGGGCACGCAATAAGTCAGGGTCCTTATTCCTTAGAGGCCCTTAGTCTCCCACAAGATCACCCGATGAATTATTGACTCCATGGGTTTGGAATCTTGATCCAGGTGGATATCGGTGGCCACCCACCTTTTCCAGCTGGCTCAAAACATTTTTCTGGCAATTTTGGCAATTTACTATTTTTAGCAATTTTTAACTTTCGGGGCCATTTTGAGGGCCCAAATGAAGGTTTTACGAGACAGAGTTTCTCAATGATAGCCAAAGGAATTATTTATCCCCCAAAATGAATATCCTCGATGATACATTTCCAACGATCTATCACACTCCTAAAACGAAGATCGTATGCAAAAGTTACGATCTCGGGAAGTTGATGTACTCACTTACCCAAATGGGGCCCACATGAATTTTGGCGCTTCATCTCCTAGGGTTAGGTTTTTGGATGTCTAGGGTTTTTTTCATTCCAACTTATTGTAAAAAGGCCTTTAGATCCTCATTGTAATCATATTCTTGAGAATGTGAGTAGTCGTCACATCTCTTCTCAGAGATAAGCTGTCACCATTCTAGCGAGTCTTTTACTCTATATTTTTACAGTCTCTGTACATTTCTTTTATTAATAGAAATCATTTATTATTGTACCTCTGTGTTTATGGTTTCATATCTGATATATTTCTGTTATATTATTGGATATACACGATATCTCTATGCATTTCTTTATTATATCTCCTCTCTCATTTCGTGCCAGAAATAATCCAAATCAGTGGTATCAGAGCAGGTTGTTCTTGATTTTTTTTTTTCAGTGCATGTCCTTGACAAGGTCCAAGTATAGAAAGTTGGGTCTCGATCTTGTCTCTCTTGAAGACAATCTCTCTCGCACACCCAAGAAACCCTGAATGGCAGAAGAAAAGAAAAATGACAGAGCAGACAATCATATCAATCTGTTGCTTGAGAAATCTCTCACGCGACAGAGGGACGAAATGATGGAGAATTTTTCCCACATCCTTCAACGCCTTCCAATAGCATCAGGCGTATCTTCCTCAAGTGGCTACTTTGGTGGCACATCGCCTTTCAAGGTACACGTTAATTTTTATATTCCTGTATTTGAAGGACAGATAGATGCAGAAGCCCTAGAAAAATGGTTAACTCTGCTAAAAGGTTATTTCTCTGTTCAAAAAAATTTCGACAAAGAAAACATCAACTTCGCACTCCTTAAAGATCTCCCTCATGTCAAACATTGGTGGGAAACTTACTGGGAGAAAAGTTCCATAGAGGAGTCTAGAATATATGGGGTCGATCCCACTTGGGATTTTTTTGTGGATGCGTTAAAAGAATAATATTACCCTGTTGGCAACTATGAGGACCAGTACATGAGATGGACCACACTGGGGCAAGAGAGGGGCCAAGAATTTCTAGAGTTAACCAATACCTTCCATACGTTTCACACCAAGCTAGGTATCAAATACTCCGAGCGACATTTGGTTTTGAAATATCGTGGGGCTCTACATAGATACATCTAGATTGAAATGGATTATTTGGACATCTCATCACTCGGTGTTGCCTATCGATATGATGTTAAAATTGAGCAGAAATTTAAGCACCATAACAAATGGGAGTTCGGGTCTACAAATCCGCAACAACCAAAGTATGACAAAGACGGCCCTAACAAACAGTCTCCTGAAAACCAGTCCAAGACATAGGAAAGGAAGGGTCATGGGAAGACAAAGAAGGACACCGTAAAATGGTGCGATTTCCACAAAATCCCTTGGCACAACACTGATGAATGTTGCTCAAAATAGTCATTGGTGGCCGAGATCAAAGATAAGGAGCCGAACCCTGATTCAGAATCAGATTCTGAAAATACTGGTAAAGGACAGATCATTGACACAAACCCCACTTCTATTGTCGCGACCACAACAATTCAAACTGAAGAACCAATAGATCCTGAAGAGGGGGAGCACCTTTTTCATTCATTGATGTCTGTGAAGGGGACCCCACTACATTTTATTGTTGATAGAAGAAGCCAGAAGAACCTCATCTCAGTAGAGGTCATCAAAAAGTTGGGATTATCAACAACACCACATCTGCATCCATACAACATTGGGTGGCTTCGCCAAGGACGAGATCTTCATGTCAGCCAACAGTGTCGATTGTCATATGGTATCTAGCCCTTCAAGGATGAGGTATTATGTGATGTTTCCCCACTAGATGTCTGTGATGTTCTCTTGGGCCAACAATATATGTGGAAGCACCATGTTGTTTATGAGTCTCAACCCCGCAGTGTCATTGTTACTTTGGGGGGTCATCTCTATAGAATACCAGAGGTAGTTCTGACTATTGTTCCACCACAAAAGTTCCACAAGGTAGTATCTCATACTACAAAATTCATCTTCTTCATAATCTGTTCAAAAGGGGAACAAAAGGACATTGGAACCACTACAAAATCGCCCCAAGCACTTTCTATCCAACAGAAGCAGGTCGACCAGTTTGCAACAAAGCATAAAGATTCCTTCTGCACACTGTTCTCTCATGTAGTCTGACTTTTTGAACAGCCTCAGCCTCAACAGGTTCGTGACAGACTTCCACAAACTGAGCAATGCGACGTCTCGAGCAAGGCAAGCAACTCACCAAGATGTAGATTCAACAAACGCTTTTCCTTCTCGCCCAGGAAATCAACGCAATGGAGACCATTTCTTCCTAAGGAGGGAGGATTGATCCAGGTAGATATCGGTGGCCACCCATCTTTTCTGACTGGCTCAAAACAGTTTTCTGGTAATTTTGGCAATTTACTATTTTTAGTAGTTTTTAACTTCCGGGGCCATTTTGAGGGCCCAAATGAAGGTTTTTCTAGATATAGGTTCTCAATGATATCCAAATGCATTATTGAGCCCTCAAAATGAATCTCCTCAATGATACCTTTCCAACGAGATATCACACGCCTAAAACGAATATCGTATGCAAAAGTTACGACCCCGAGAAGTTGATGTACTCACTTACCCAAACGG
>SNQJ01S0022526.1:46143-67106 GCA_010110895.2 Picea sitchensis
TGTACTCACTTACCCAAACGGGGCCCACATGACTTTTGGCGCTTCATCTCCTAGGGTTAGGTTTTTGGATGTATAGGTCTTTTGGCATTCCTTCTTATTGTAAAAAGGCCTTCAGAGCCTCATTGTAATCATCTTCTTTTGAATGTGAGTAGCTGTTACATCTCTTCTCAGAGATAAGCTGCCACCATTCTAGCAAGTCTTTCACTCTATATTTTTACAGTCTCTGTACATTTATTTCATTAATAGAAATCGTGTATTACTATAACTCTATGTTTATGGTTGCATCTCTGATATATTTATATTATATTATTGGATATACGTGATATCTCTGTTCATTTTTTATTATATCTCTGCTCTCATTTCATGCCGAAAATAATCCGGATCACATCTACCAAATTTAGTTGAGAGGAAAGTGGCACCCTTGGAGCACGTAGTGTGTCTTGAAGGGCACATCGCGCTAAAAAAAAAAAAGAGGTGAGTGACACCCTTGGATCACGTAGTGCATCCTAAAGGGCACGTCACAAATTTAATTGGTAAGTGAAGAAACCTAGTGCCTAGGAAACTATGCCTACTTAAGACCTGGTCGACCTTAAAATGAATGATGTGATAAGTAAATTTTAATAACAAAGTTTTCCCTTAAGAAATGTCACCAAGCCTAGTGATTTGGAAACCTAGGTCTAAGTAGAACCTTAGAACAAAAAAAAAACTAATTATACATATGAGAAGAAGGGGGTAAAGAAAATTCAAGCATTAATAATTAAAGTGGAAATTTTAATAAAGTTTTAATTAATAAAAGGGGTATTTGGTTGTTTTTGTCTAAACCTGCTAATTCTGAACTTGGTTATAAAAAGGGGAAACTTTAAGAAAAAGGGAAAATTAAAGAAAAGGGGGAAACCTAAGGAGAAGAGGAAACTTAAAGAAAAGGGGAAACTTAAAGAAAAAGGGGAATGTCTAACTTAGTAAGGAATCTGACCTTTGGAACTTTCTATTTATGAACTCAACTAGGAATCAAGTAAGGCATAAGTCATTTAAAAATTGTAAGGGAATAATGGTACACCGAGGAGTATTTTTAGGAAAACTTTTAGGTGGCTGAGGGAAATAAACAAATTTAATTATTTAATAAATTGATTTTCTGGTGCAACTAGGGGATTGGGTGGCAGGTGTACGAGGGAGGTTTTTCAAAATTAATTAAATGAAAAATGAATCTAATGAGGGTTTTGGGAAACTAATTACTAAGAAAAATCTATAAAAAGGATGGCAGAGGAGGAGTATAGATCACTTATGTCTTGTGTAACGTTATGCTGCCGAATTTTATCTTGACTAAGTTTCTTTTGTGAGAGTTGGGATACCTATCTTGGGTAACGAGTGGTAGCTCGGCCTTGCGAGGTGAACTGGGAGCTAGCATTCTCTATATTGTGTGCATGGTGCCTTTGCAGCTTGGGGGGTTCAAGGGGAAGAAGAGTACCCCTAGAATTGGAAGGGAGGTATCGGTGAGGTATTCACGGTCAACAAGTGGGAGACAGGAGGGAGTGCAAGCACAAAATAACAACTTCGAACTCTTCATCTTCGGTTATGGTAATCCTAAACTGATATTGTACTCATGAAATTTCAATTTAAATGTAGTTAATTTCTATTGCATATTAAGCATGTCGTTGTAGTAATCCCAAATTTGTATTCATTCCACCATGAGAAATTTTCCCATCCTTATTCTTTCTTCATTGAGTCTTTTTCTCGTTTTCTCCCTGGAAAACCCTTGCTTGTAATTTATTGGAGTAATCCTTTCTTATATAACCTTTCCTCCCGGGCAAAACCCACACTTTGATGCAGTGGTTACATCTAAGTTTTCATGGCACCTTCACACATAAATTTTATCTCTGCCCCAAAAATGATTTCGCTGTCAGCCATTTGATGTATAACTGATTTAAAGGTTCTACTCATCCTCACCCAAGATTTCTTACTCTCCAACAAAGTCTTCCTCTGTGATTGCACATTCTCCTCTATGATTTTTTTTATTTGTTTTTAATAGAAAGAAAATAGTGTTTTTATCTTATGTTCCTTTAGAGTCCCCGAGGTGTAGGACAGTCGATGACGGAGTGTGTTGTTAAGCCACTCTATGATGTTAAAGTCACCGGTTCGAAACCTGCGAGGACAAAAAATCCAACCATGTTAAGGGTTGGTGTGGCTCAGGCCGGGTGCGATCCCCGGATGATTTTGACGGCTTAGATGCCCCTGAGTCGCGATTTCTCAAGCCACAGGTTAATCGCAGGTCCTGCACAAATTAACAAACAAACAAAAAATCTTATGTTCCTTTATCTTTTTAAGTTATTAGTCTGTTCCTGAGCAGTCGGCCAAGAGACGAATCGAATGTCTTTCACTCCGGTGTTAAAGATTTAGATTCAAATGCCCCGCTTTCCTGTGCATGGATAATAAGTGTAGGATCATTTCTCTACCCAACAAGGAATTCTCTCCTGGGCATTTATTCCCTCCTTAGCCTCTGCGATTATTGTGATTTATTCTCTGTGAACTCATGCTTCCACACAATGATTTTGGCGATGTCTTTATAGTTCACCAAACATTTTATTACTCTGCAATTAATGTTGTTTTTACTCTCTGCAAATCATTTTTAAATTGCCCAACAAATCCATTTCTTGTACAACGAAAATTCATCTTCATTTCTCTGCAATTAATGTTGTTTTTACTCTCTGCGATTCATTTTTAATTTACCCAGCAAATCCATTGCTTGTAATTAGGGACCTTTTATTAGGGACAAATTATTAGGGACCTTTTATTTTTAATTGTTAAACAACTGATTTATATTGTAAAATAAAGGGCAATAATATTAGGAGACTTGTATTTTCATTTGTTACCAGCTGACGTTTATGGTAAAAATAAAAAGGGCAATATTATTGGGGACTCTTTACTTTTAGTTTGTTAACCGTGGATGTATACTGTAAAAATAAAGGGCATTATTAATCAGAGATTTTTTATTTTCATTTGTTACCAACTATGTTGTGTATTGTAAAAATAACGAGGATTTTTTTTATTTAGGAGACTTTTATTTTTCAAACCTTACCCACAGATGTGTGTTGCAAAAATAAAAGTAGGAAGGGATCATGTTTTTTTTTTTTTAAATAAAAAAGGTGGAACCTATTATATTAGCAAAAAGGAGTATACAATAACTGTTGAGGATGCCAGCTGTCCTGCCTGAATAGGAAACCAGGATAGCTAGGTCTCCTGTGCCAGGTGCAACCCTGTTGCCAAAATATACATGTGAATGCCCTGCCCGAAGGAAACCAGGGCTATTATGCTAATAAGTTTCAAAAAAGAAGCCATAACTAGACATAAAGAAACTGAGTGCTCTAACTAAACTGAGACAGCAGAGATACTTCTAACCAGAAACTTCGGTGAATCTATTTGCTCGTGCTCGATCGTGCATTCCTCTTCTGACGCCAACCTGTTGGAAGGGAGTACGCCTGCACGCACGTCAGACACTGCCGCTTCGAAAGGTTCTTGGAGTGGGCTGCAAAGAGCATGTCCAGCCTTTGGTCCATCCTGGCAAGGCGAAAATCTCGGTCGTCCATTAGATTCCGGAGCTTGAAGATGAGTGGGAGGTGCCACAATTCAAAGAAGGAAGGTTGTTCCAACCCTCCACTGTCGTCGGAATCTCGTGTGCTGGAGTTCCCCGCTGCTCAGTTCGGAAGTCCTGCTGGCTCCACCATCCCTGTGGTGTCGTCGGGAGGGGTTTCCTCCTCCACAATGCAGGGTGGGAAGAGGTCCTCCGTGCTGTCGGCGTTGGGGTTCCACAGGGCGTGCAATTGAGGGGTGGCTCTGCATAGCCTCCTCCAGGCTAATTTCCTCTACAATCACCATGGGAGGCATCCAAGGTCGTCTTTTGCATCGGATGGACGCTAAGGCAAGTGCTCGCTCAAAATTTCATATTCCCTTGCGCCGGGATTCAGCCCTGTACCAAGTGGCCCCTCTGCGTGATTTCCCTCTGAGTCTGGGCATGGTGGAGACCCTCAGATTGGCCTTTCCTCTCCCAGACTTTGGCGGAGGTCGGAATTGCTTCTCGGATAGAGTGAACACTGCGAGGGGCCAATGCATCTCTTCCCAATTCATCACCGTGATTAAAGACCAAGTTGCCATGACCGCCAAGGCCATTAAGGCTGGGTGGTGAGTGCTCTGTCGACTGGTACATCTCCCTCGCACGAGAGGGCTCATCAACTGGAGGTGGCTAATGCAGACCATCATCTAATTGATAATAAGAGGGCGCTCGCCGGTTGATGCAATAAATGGGTGTCCCGGAAACCGCCAGCGTGTCCACTGATGCTCTCGTGTCACCCCATCTGGGAAGGAAGGGATCATGTTGAGTGGAAACTAGAATTTTCTTATGACTAGTCTAGCCTTGTGTTAATAAATAAAAAAATTTAGAAGTTTTGCATGCCATAGTTATGGTGCTTGTTTTATTATTGAACTAGAGAAGTTAAGGAATATAGTTGATTTGGATTAGTAAAACCCTTGATGGACATGTATAGTTGTTGCTTGATGACTTTTATGTTAATTTGATAATAGAATTGTGGTGGGTTATGTTATGGTTGGTACAGCCCTCCGATGGTAGAGTTGATTTATGAATAATGAGGTGCATATAATGCTAGCACACATAAAATTAATTGTATTGAGGATATTCTTAAATGTAGTTGATTTATTAATTCCTTGGGTGGTTCAACAACTGTTCTATAATAGTTGTCTCTCGTGTGCGTGATTGGTAAGGAATTGAAGGAAGAAAGGTATATTGGTTGGACTTCCCTGCTGGCGCACATTGATTGGTCACTAGAATGATCGGGTGTCGATTATTTATTTTACACATGAATGATGTGCTAACATGCTATGCCTTTTATGTTTATATGTTGCATTAAATTCATTGATGTGATATCGTCAAGTGGTGTCGTTGTATTAAGGACATTATCTTCCTTTATTTTAACAACAACAAAATGTTTTAGCACCTGTTACATGTCGTATGTTGTCGTAATGATGTGGGTCATTACAGTTGAGACCAAGAGACCATGCATGAGTCATGGAGTCCTACAAGGAAAATTGGGACATATTTCCAATGAAGATTCTCCCATGGAGAAGAAATGATGAGAAAATTGTTAGATCTATGGTGAGGTGTATGAAATCTGGTGTCATGAAAAATGGAGAAGAAGGACTTGGGGCTTGCAGACTAGAGACAAACTTGTTCTCTATTTTTAAGGTTGCTTCTTCCCCTCCTAGTGGATCCTATAATGGAGGTTGAGGGTCTCATTGTGTCTCCAAGTACTAAGGAGCGGTGAGAGTTATCTCCAATGGAGTAAGAAATGTCTTCAAAGGTGAAATCGCATCTAGAAATTTACACAAAGACCAAAGTTAATTTCATCGATGCATTAGTTCTCTGTGTAGATTTTATCATTGAAGTCTTACTAATGGGAGAAAGAAAATACCATGAAGTAAAGTTTTGTGGAATTTAAGTGATCCTTGAGAGGTTTTGGCATGCAATCTAGATGTGTGAGGTTGTGCATCAATGGTTTAGTTCATGATGTAATGTACCAGATGTAATATAATATGCATAAACATGAATATTTGGTAGATGTCAAGGGAACAACCTAACATTGAGAAGATAAATACCAAAAATAATACCTTTATTCAAAGAAATCAACGTTCACTTGCCTCTTCAATGGGGAAACCTCCAATGGAGCAGAGACTTATTACAATAATTATCAAGACAAGGCTTTCTCATGCCTCATACTCTTATTTATATTAATTCTATCTTCTAAAGAACATTCTAGAGGAACATTTTTCTAGAAGCGGAAGAGTCTATTAGGTCTTCTTACATTGACTTGTTCATATTTATTAAATAGGCATTATTGGCTATTGTCATCCTTTATTACATGAAAAAAATATTATTCTATCTATGTGAGGGGTTAGGGAGGTTAGGTCCCTAAAATTCCCCCCCGCTTGAAAAAGAGCCTTGTCCTCAAGGCTTAAGATGGGGAAATTGTTGAAGAATGGTGGTTGGCTCCTAGGTGGCACCTTCTGATGGAGTGTCTTTCCATTGAACTGAAAATTCCTTGATGGTACATCAAGGGAGACGATGCTTGTGATTTTCCAATATGACTTGTGGCTGCAACCAAATGGAACCTTCTTCATCCAAGTCTGGTAGGTTGGTATGGGTGTGAAACTTGGTGCCAATCACTTTCTTGAGGAATGAGACATGAAAAATAGGATGTATGTTGGAGTCACTGGGCATGGATAACATACATGCCACTAGTCCCATACTTTTGAGAATAGTATAAGGACCGTAAAATTTGGGGGCAAGTTTCTGAAACTACTGGGATTTTAGTGAAGTCTACATGTATAGTGGTAAGAAAATAAATACTTGGTCCCCTTCAATAAATTGACATTCAAACTGACCCTAATCTTCCTATTTCTTCATGTGGCTTTGATCCATGACCAAATTTTCTTTGAGAGTATGGATAATGATCATGGAGACTGTAATATTGTAGTCAACCTCCTGAACCTTTGAGAAACCCAACGTTTATGGAAGAATTGATGGTGGATTATGTCCATACACTGCTTCAAAGAGATTCATGTGAGTGGTAGTATGGTAAGAGGTGTTGTACCACCATTCAGCTAGTGGTAACCACTAAACCCACTAATGTTATTTGTTAGATGCAAAAAATCTCAAATATGTTTCAAAACATTTTTTGACTGCTTCCATTTGGCCATCGGTGTGGGGATGATATGTTCTGCTTAGATGCAATTGGGTTCCCTAGAGATTGAATAATTCTTTCCATAAATTGTTGGTAAAACTTGGATCTTGGTTAGAAACAATAGAATGTGGCATTCCATGGAGTTTGAAGATATTATCCATAAAAATTTGAGCCACTATGGATGCGGTGAATGATGTTGAAGAGAACAAAAATGAACATATTTGGAAAGATGATCGACTACCACCATCATGAATAACTTATTTCCTAATTTGGGTAAGCCAACAATGAAATCCAGAGAAACATCCATCAAAATAGTAGGTGGAAGTGGAAGCGGTTGGATTGCGCTCAGAGGTTCGATAGTCTCTCCCTTCTTGCATTGATAGGCATCACATTCAGCCAAAAAGGTGCAGATGTCTTGTTTCATACTGTCCTAGAAGAAAGAAATTTTGACCCATTCATAAATTTTGGTTAAACATGAATGAACTATTGTAGGTGAAGCATGAAACTTAGAGAGTGTTGTGGATTTAAGAACCGTCTGTTTGATTAAATATATGCAACCTTTATAGCGGAACTTGTCATTATTCCAAGAGTACCCTAGAGAAACTTGGGGATCTTGTTGCAGTTGTTGTATTAGGATGGAAATTTTAGGGTCTTGCAACCATTCCTGATGAACATCTTGAAACCAATTGGTGACAAGGAATGACAGGAAAAAGAGGGGCCCTTCGTCTTCATATTTCCTAGAAAGAGAATCAACCACAAGATTTTCTTTTCCCTTATTGTAAATAATCTCCTAATCATATCCAAACATCTTGGTAACCCATTTTTGTTGATCTAGGGATGGAATACATTATTCCAGGAAGTACTTGAGGCTTTTATGATCCATTTTAATTTGGAAGTGATGTCCCAATAGATAAGGGTGTCAGAGATCCAATGCATTCAAAAAAACCAACATTTTCTTTTCACAGATCGAATGGCCCAAATGTTGCTCCAAAATGTTTTTGTTGGTGAAATCCAAAGGTCATACATCTTGCATAAGGACTACACCAATTCCTCTCCATAATGCATCAGATTATAGAACAAAGCTCTTGTTGAATTTAGGTAGGCCAATACATGAGTAGTGAACATACCTTCTTTCAAGGATTAGAAGGATTGTTCAGTGGATGTAGTCCCACTAAAAGCATTATTTTTAAAGAGAGTTGTTAGAGGAGCCACAATTTTTCCATAATTTTAAACAAAATTGTGATAATACCATGTTAAGCCTAGGAAACCACACATATTTTTAAGAGTTTTAGGTATAGGACAATTTTTCATTGCTTCAATTTTCATAGGATCCACATGTACACCATCCTTGCCAACATATTGATCTAGGTACTCAACTTCAATAGACACCAAAAACACATTTAGATTATTTGAGGAAAATTTTGTTCTTGGAGAGGAGATGGAGAACTTAATCCACGTGGGTGAGATGGGCTTGAAAAGTTTTAATATAGATGAAAATATCATCAAATAAGACTAACACAAAGTGTAAGGTAACATATCTATTAAAATAACTGAAAACAGAAATATTCTAGAGAATAAAAGTGGAACAACGCAATAGATGAAAACAAAACACCAAAGCAATATGTTTATTGATAGAAAAAATTGTTCACTTGCCTCTTCGAGGGGGAAACCTCTAGCAGAGCACAACTCTATTACAATAATTCTCAAGACAAAATTTCTCATACTCTGTACTCCTATTTATACTAAATCTATCTATCCAAAAGAACAATATAGAGGAAGATCCTTCTAGAAGTGGATGCTTTTACTAGGCCTTCTTACATTTGACTTATTCTTCTTTATTGATATCCCTTATTAATATTGGCCTTTATTACATGGAAATATTTTATTCTACCTACGTGATGGGTTAGGGAGGTTAGGTTCCTAACATGCCATCCCCATTAAAAACAACCTTGTCCTCAAGGATTGAGATGAGGAAATTGCTCCAGAATGGTAGTTGGCTCCTAAGTGGCATCTGCTAGAGTTGTATCTTTCCACTGGTAAAACACTTCCTTGATGGTATTCTGATGAAGACGATGCTCATGTTGGTCCAAAACTGCTTGTGGTTGCAACCATGTGGATCCTTATTCATCCAACTTGGGAAGGCTAGTTTGAGTTTGGCACTTAGTTCCGATCACCTTCTTTAGGCATGAGACATGAAAAACATGATGGATCATAGAATGACTGGGAAAATATAATTGATAGGCCACCTATTCCATGTGCTTGAGAATTGTATAAGGACCATAAAATTTGGCACCAGTTTCTGACAATGCTCGGCCTTTAGTGAAGTTTGATTATAAGGTTGCAGTCAAAGAAATACCTGGTCTCCTTCAAAAAATTGACGTTGAGAGTGACCTTAATCTTCTTGTTGCTTCATGTAATTATTATCCATGACCAAATTCTCTTTGAGGGTATGAATAATACCCTCTCTAACTATAAGTGTTTGGTCAACCACCTGGACCTTCGAGAAACTTGGCATATAGGAGAGAAATGAAGGTGTATTTTGTCCATATACTTCTTCAAAAGGAGTCATGTGAGTAGTTTTATGGTAAGAAATTTCATACCTCCATTCAACTAGTGGTAAACTTTGAGCCCACTGATTTTTCATTTCAGATGAAAAACATCGCAAATATGTTTCTAAACACTTGTTGACAACTTCAGTTTGACCATCAGTTTGAGGATGATAGCTTATGCTGAGATGCAATTGGGTGCCATGTAGGATGAACAGTTCTTGCCAAAAATTTCTTGTGAAAGTGAGATCTCGATCATAATCAATAGAATGAGGCATGCCATGAATCTTGAAGACATGATCGATGAAACATTGAGCCAAAATGGAGGTGGTAAATGGGTGTTGAAGAGAACATAAATGATCATACTTGGAAAGACGATCAACGAACACCATGATGACTGGATTGTTTCCTGATTTAGGTAATCTCACAATAAAATCCATATAGATATCCCTCCAAATAACTAGTGGAATCGGAATAGTTTGTAGTGTTCCGGGATATTTGACTGTTTCTCCCTTATTACGTTGACAAACATCACATCTTGCCACAAAAGTGTGAACATCAAGTTTGATACCATCCCAGAAAAAATAACATTTGACCTGGTCAAAAGTTTTGGTAAACCCTGAGTGCCCAACTGTGCATGAAGCATGAAACTCATACAACACCCTAGATTTATGTTGTGACTGTTTACTTCAATACAAAGAACCTTTTTAGCGAAGTTCATCATTGTGACAAGTGTAGTCGGGGGAAACTGAAGAAGTGGTTTGGAATTGTTGGATCATATGAGAAAGTTTGGGATCTTGTAGCCATTCCTGGAGAATAGCTTGGATCCAATTTGGTACAATGAAGGAAAGGGAAAAAAAGGGACCCTTTATCTTCAAATTTTCTTGAAAGAGCGCCAAAAATCACATCTCATTTTCCTTTTTTGTAAATGATCTCATAATAATATCCAAAGAGCTTAGTCAACCATTTTTGTTGCTCCATAGAGGAAGGTCATTGCTCTAGAAAATAATTGAGTCTTTGATGATATATCTTAATTTGGAAGAAATGCCCCAATATATAAGCGTGCCAAAGATCCACTACATGTAGAGTATCCAATATTTCCTTTTCATAGATTGATAGGCCCAAATGTCTCTTTGACAGTTGTTTACTGGTAAATTACAAATGACGACCATCTTGCATAAGGACTTCTCCAAGTCCTCTCTTGGAAGAATCACATTCCAGGACAAAGGTCTTTGTCAAATCAGGAAGGCCCAAGACCAGATTGGTTCACATAGCCACCTTTAAGGTTTGAAAGCCCTGATCAACTACGAGAGTGCAAGTGAAATAATTATTTTTAAGGAGAGCAGTGATAGTTGACGTAGAATCCCGACCCTTTGTTCGAGATCCACACAGGATCATTCTAAATTCTCCTTTGGCCGAAGTGACTCCTTTGGTTCCTTTCTGAAACCTTCAATGAATTTGATCCACAGGTCCTTCACGAAAACTCCACCTGGACCACGTGTACCAGGTGTGAGTCTTTTCCTCCACATGACCAGAACTTGGGCCTTAGCACAAGAACCTTTCATGACTTGCGATCTCGCAATTTTTTGAATTGAAGACCCTCGACTCCAAACATACAATACCCGATAGTGTGATACAGGTATGGCCTCTTCCTTGCTAGTGCCTCTACCAATGACCACTGGCTAGGGCCTAACTCTAACACCCCTTGCAAATCACAACTTCCTGAGTTGGAGTGTTGAGCCCTCATGCTCCTACCTTACAAATCCCCGAGATGTGATAAGTCAACAATGGGTTGACTCCTTCCCAGGTGACATGTGTCCTCCACCTATCATCGCTTCCACTTTTCCCTAGGTTCTTGATGTTATGCCACCTGTCAAGCATGCAGCCCCACCTAACAGATGTGCTACGTGTCCCTACGAGCCCTCGGCGCTCGGCACTTCATGACTTCTACAGTCGAAAAGAAATCCTTTCAACCCTCGAACCCCCGATATGAAATATCATGTAGAGGTTTTGATCCAACAGTCTGTATCTCCTTCTCTACTCCTCGCAATTCACAACTTCACAAAACCAAGAATTTTGGTCTGCCCTCCAAACTTACGAACCCCGAGTTCGCGAAATGATCCAATGACGTGTGTTGAAATGAAATCAACGTCTCTTATCAACTCCGATCAATGGTTCATGCTGATTCTTGATTTAGGGTGGTGAGTTCATCCAACTCCTAACCACCTTACAGCTCCACTGGATCCTATGGTCCTCGCAATTTCGCAATCTCTCCACGGATAATTCTAACCGCTCGATTCACTACTCAATGACTTCTTCCCAACGGCTGAGTGTTCTCCCTCCTGAACTTAATTTCTATGTGATAGTTTCAATCTTCGTCTCCCTTTGAACACTTCAAAGGCGTTATCTCTCCTGATCTTTCACTTGCAAACTGAAGACTTCCGAAAGGTTCCTGCTCGCACTCCTTGCAGAAAAATTTAAAATAACCTTTGGTTATTTGAGTCTTCGACCCTGTGCACTCTTTGCAATAGTAGTCCTTCAACCTTCACCTTAGTTTATAAGTTCTAAATCCTCAACCCACCTGCGCACACCTTGTACGACTCTGTTCTTCACCTGCACTTCTGCTGATATGAGAACAATGATATGTCTCCTGATCTTTCTGAGAGAAAACTCAGACCTTCATCAACACACACGTTGCAGACATTCACTTGTAAGAATTCTCATGAAGAGAAACAATTGAAACTCATTCTTCTTCTCTCTCAGACTTCATACATTCAAGATGAAATCATACACATAATACATCATTGGAATAAATGCATAACAAAGAAACAAAATAGCTATAAACATACCATTTAACAAATGTAAACAGTAAGCATCATAACACCATGAAAATTGAGTCAAAGCTTCATATATTAACTCAAGTGCTCCTGTACATGGGTTCTTCTCTACGACTCTCCAGCTTATCAAATCTGAATGATCATAATAATACAATGATACAAGGGTGAGGGTGTATATATCCATTTTCCCTCCTACGCTTCTAAAAATGTCTAATCTAACATTCATATCTATCTACTTTACATTAATCAGACTTAAATGCCTATTACATCCGACAAATGAGAGTAATTTCTCCAGATCTGTTCATATCTCGAAGACATAAATGTAAGTACGCTTCTCCTAGCTATTACATTAATGCTTCCATTTTCAAAATTCAAAACATTTTCATAAAAGCATGCCCCTTGTTTTTCATCCGCGCGTCTAGTTGTTCCTTTGGCTAGGCGTGTTCTTTGGCTTTGTATGATGCTCCTGCATCATACTCCCTCGCTTGAAAATTTTCATGAACTCCTATTCATGAGCTCTTGCATAGTCTTTCCATGATTTTGAATTGTTGCTTCATCCTCCCAACTAGCATCTTCAACTGGATGTCCCTTCCATTTGACCAAGTATTAAAAATACTCCTTTCTCCTGGTCTTTCTGCTAATCCTCTTGTCAATTATGCTTTCCATCTGCGAATTTTCAAATACAAGCATTTGTTTTGTCCATTGGACTTCTTATTTCTCATTCTTTGCTCCTTCTTCTTCAACTTTCTAAGGGTACAAATCCGCGACATTGAATATCAGTGAGATTCCGACCCCATCGAGTAATTCAATATCATATGTGTTTGCCCCAAATTTCCTTATGACCTTGCAAGGTCCAAGCTTTTTCATCTTCAGCTTGCTATACATTCCCCTTGGGAACCTCTCCTTCCTCAGATGTGCAAGAATCAGATCACCAACTTCAAATTGAAGCTCTCGCCTATGTTGATCTTCTCTCCACTTGTATTCTTGACTTGAACTCTGCAATCGCTCTTTGATTTGGCTATGAAGCTCCTTCATTCCTTATGCAAAGTCCTCTGCACTAGCACTTTTGAACTCATCTTGTTATGCATCTTTTAATTCAGAAACTCCCCTTGGTTGTATTCCATATACAACTTGGAATGGACTCTGCCCTGTGCTTCTATTGAGTGAATCATTGTAAGAGACTTCCGCCTGTGGAAGAATGTGATCCCACTGACTGTGGTGTTCAGTCACTAAGCCTCTCAGCAAATCTCCCAAGCTCCTATTTACGACCTCTGTCTGTCCATCTATTTGAGGATGGTATGTTGAGCTAAAAGACAAGTTTGTCCCCAGATTCTTCCATAAGTTCCTCCAGAAATGTCCCACAAACTTGGTATCTCTATCAGAAATGATACTCCTTGGAAAACCGTGAAATCTGACGACTTCCTTGAAAAACAGGTTCGCAATATGAGTTGCGTCGCTGGTTTTCTGGCATGGTATGAAATGTGCCATCTTTTAAAATCTGTCGACTACCACAAAGATTGAATCACATCCTCTTTTTGTCCTTGGCAATCCCAATATAAAATCCTTGCTCACTGCATCCCACAACCTTTCAGGTATGGGCAATGGTTGGTATAACCCTGTCTTCTACCTTTTTCCTTTCATGTGCTGGCAAATTCTGCATCTATCCATGAATTTCTTGAGATTTTTTCTCATCCCTAGCCAATAATATGATTCATTCAACTTTGAGAATGCTTTATCATGACCGAAGTGTCCGACCAATCCTCCACTGTGTTTTTCCTTCAACAAATTCTCCCTCATGGAGCATTTTGGAATACATAGTTGATTCCCCCTGAACAATAATCCATCCTAGATCATGTAGTCAGTCCATTGGCTTCTGTCTCTGAGAATTGGATTCTTAGATGCCTCATATGCCTCCTTAAAATCTAGATCATCCCTATACATTTCTTTGAGGTTATCAAAACCCAAAGTCTTGACTCTGAATTCATGCATAAGAAAACATTTCCTTCTCAAAGCATCAACAACTTTGTTAGCAGTTCCAGAAATATGCTTGATCACAAAAGTAAAATTCTGCATTAATTTAACCCATTTAGCATGCTTTTGGTTCAAATTCTCCTGTCGAGTCACAAATTGTAAAGCATGATTATCGTTGTACAAAACAAACTCCTTGGGAACCAAATAATGTCTCCATTTCTTCAACACTTGTATGACTGCATAGAATTATTTGTCATATGTGGAGTACTTAATCTTCGCTTCATTCAATTTTTCACTGAAATATGCGATCGTCGTGTCATCTTGGCTCAAGACCGCTCCAATTGCAAATCCACTCGCATCACACCTGACCTGGAATGTCTTGTTGAAATCTGGCAAAACCAAAATTGGTTGATCAGTGATCTTCTTCTTCAACAGATGGAAACTCTTCTCTGCTTCCTCCATCCAGTCAAAATATTTATGTCTTTTCTTCACTGTATCCATCATCGGTGCGCTAATTCCACTGAAGTTTCGGATGAATTTCCTATAGAATCTAGCCAAACCATGGAATCTTTGTACTTCAAATACACTCTTCGGCAATGGCCAATCCTTAATCGCCTTTATCTTTTTTGGATCCATTTTCAATTCATTTGCAAAGATAACAAAACCTAAATAAATGAGTTATGTCCTCATAAATGATGATTTCTTCATATTGATCAACAATTTCTCCAATTGTAATCTCCTCATTACTACAACTAGATGCTTTAAGTGTTCTTCTTCTGTCTTGCTAAAAATTAATATATCATCAAGATATACAATGACGAATTTCCCTATAAAATCCTTCAGGACTTTGTTCATAAACCTCATGAAAGTACTGGGTGCATTCGTTAAGCCAAATGGCATGACAAGCCATTCATATAGCCCTTCATTCATATTGAATTTTGTCTTCCATTCATCACCTTCTCTCATTCTAATTTGATGATAACTGCTTTTCAAATCAATCTTTGAAAAAAATCTTGCTCCACTCAATCAATCCATCAAGTCATCCATCCTTGGCAATGGAAACCTGTATCTGATGGTAATCTTATTGATTTCCCTTGAGTCTATACACATTCTACAACCTCCATATTTCTTTGGGTTGAGCACTATCGGAACAACACATGGACTCAAGCTCTCCTGAATCAATCCTTTGTTCATTAAGTCCTGAACCTGTCTCTTAACTTCTTCATTTTCCTGCGGCGTCAACCAATATGTTATTTTGTTCGGAAAAATGGCTCCAGGTATAAGATTGATATGATGACTTATACTCTTGATAGGTGGAAATGAACAAGGTAGCTCGTCCACTTCTATATCAACAAACTCTCCCTGCAACTCTTGGATTTCTTCTGGTAAATCATCTATTCTTGTACTGGTCAAAACAATTTTGGGCTTCCTGAACACAATAAATTGTGTGTCTTCCTTCTTCTTAACCTCATCAAGAAGTTCCTTCCCACTCATGAGAAGTACAGTGTTGCTCATTTTTGGTTTCACCTCTTGGTTCTTAATCGACAACAACATGTGCGTCCTACCATTTTTCTCTAGGGTGTATGTGTTATTTCTCCCATCATGAACCATGTTTCTGTCATATTTCCATGGTCTACCGAGCAATATATGACAAACATCCATGGGAATGGCATCACATAATATTTCATCTTTATATCCTCCTATTTTAAATTCAACTAAACATTGTTTAGTGGCATTTACCTGATGTCCTTTTTGGAGCCACGAAACTTTGTATGGGCTTGGATGTACAACAGTCTCCAGCTCCAACTTTTCTACCATCTCTATAGATACGAGATTGTATGTTCTACCACTGTCCACTATGACCTTGCATACTACTCTATCCTTAGTTTTGCAAGCAGTCCGAAATAGACCGTTTATTTGGGCTGGGTTCTCTGCCTCCTTCTCTGGCTTCAAGAGAACTTTCCTCATCATTAAGGATCTTCCACCCTTAGCGTCTTCTACCTCAACATTCCATCCTTGAGCTTCGGTAATGTGAGTTTCACCACCATCTTTCTTCTTATCTGGACACTCATATGATTTATGTCCAATTTTTCCATAGATAAAGAATTTCACTTCACCTCCTCTTCCTCTTCCTCTTCCTCTGGCTTGAGGAAAAGTATTTCTGTCAGCATAATGCCTTCCATGTGATCCTCCTCCTCTCTCAGGTTGAGGTTGAGGTTTCTTCCCCTCTTCCCTAGGTTTTTGAGTTCTGTCTTGGGCAATTGTTTTGCCTCTGTCTTGACTTCTACCTCGACCTCTTTGACCTTGCTTCTGGCTCAACTTCTCTTCAGATTTCAGAGCCATCTGATAAGCATCTTCCACAGTCTGAATGGTCATCATGCTCATCTCATCTTGAATGTCATATCGCAAACCATTCATGTACTTGATGACTTTTTCAGCATCTCTTTCCCGATGACCTTCTCTGATGTTTATCCTGTAGAATTCTTCAGTGTATTCTTTCACTGACATCAACTTCTGTCTCAAATTTTTCATCCTCCGAAACAGAGTGATTTGATAATCCCTGGGTATGAATTTGGCTTTCATCTTTGCAACCATTCTATCCCAACTTTTGATTTTTTGCTTCCCCTTCTAGTGTCTGTCATCCTGTAGTTCATCCCACCATAGTGCTACATGCCCTTTAAGTCTAGTAATGGCATTTTTGATTTTCTTGTCTTCTTCGACATCCTCATAGTCGAATTATTTGTCTAGAGCTCTAATCCAGTCTAGAATCTCTTCAACATCCAAGTTTCCCTCATACACTAGAATGCCCATTTTTTCTCTAGCACCTATCCTTGCAATAGCCCTGAATAGGCGTTCTTCTGCAACATCTTCAACTGCAACTTCTTCTCCTTCGTTTCCAGCTTCATTTTCACTTTCTACATCGCTGATATCCCCAACGTCGACTATGCACCTCTGTATTGTCTCCATAGCATCAAGTCTGGCACGTAATTCACGCATGTTTCTTTCCACTGCTAGATCAGGTATTTTCCTATCTCTTCTTCTCGACATTTCTCTTTCCTCTGCTGGATCATGTATTTGCATGTCTCTTCTTCTCGGCAGCATGGCTGTAGAATTTCTCCCTTCTCTCTACTACAGAAAGCAAAGAAATTGTTCTAGGCTTTAATACCACTCTGACGTAGACCCCCGACCCTTTGTCTAAGATCCACATAGGATCGTTCTAAATTCTCCGCAGGCCGAAGCAGCTCCTTTGGTTCCTTACTGAAACCTTCAACGAATCCGATCCACAAGTCCTTCACGAAAACTCCACCTGCACCACGTGTACCAAGTGTGAGTCTTCACCTCCACACGACCACAACCCGAGCCTTAGCACAAGAACCTTTCGTGAATCGCGATCTCATGAGTTTGTGAATTGAAGACCCTTGACTCCAAACCTCCGATACCCAAGAGTGCGATATGGGTATGGCCCCTTCCTTGCTAGCACCTCTACCAATGACCACTGGCTAGGGTCTAACTCTATCACCCCTCGCAACTCATAACGTCGCGAGTTGGAGTGTTGATCCCTCGTGCTCATACCTTACAAATCCCTAAGACACAATAAGTCAACAATGGGTTGACTCCTTCCCAGGCGACGTGTGTCCTCCACCTGTCACCGCTTCCACTTTTCCCCGGGCAATTGATGTTATGCCACCTTTCAAGCATGCAACCCCACCTAACAGATGTGGTACGTGTCTGTACGAGCCCTTGACGCTCAACACTTCATTACTTCTATAGTTGAAAAGAAATCCTTTCAACCCCTGAACCCCCGATATGAGATACCACGTGGAGGTTCTGATCCAACGGTTCTCTTGTGGCTTGGATCCAATGGTCTGGATCTCCTTCTCTACTCCTCAATATTCGCAACTTCACAAAACAAATAATTTTGGTCTTCCCTCCAAACTTACGAACCCCGAGTTGACGAAATGATCCAACGACGTGGGTTGAAATGAAATCAACAGCTCTTATCGACCACGATCAATGGTTCATGTTGATTCTTGATTTAGGGTGATGAGTTCGTCCAACTCCTAACCACCTTACAGCTCCACTGGATCATATGGTCCTCGCAATTTCGCAGGCTCTCCATGGAGAATTCTAACCGCCCGATTCACTACTCAATGACTTCTACCCAACGACTGAGTGTTCTCCCTCCTAAACTTAATTTCTATGCGACGGTTTTAATCTCCGTCTCCCTTTGAACACTTCAAAGGCATTATCTCTCCTGAGCTTTCACTTGTAAAATCAAGACTTCCAAAAGGTTTCTGCTCGCACTCCTTGCGGCAAACCTTCAAATAACCTTTGGTTATTTGAGTCTTCGACCCTGTGCACTCTTTGAAACAATAGTCCTTCAACCTTCACCTTAGTTTATAAGTTATAAAGCCTCAACCCGCCTGCGCACACCTTGCATGGCTCTGTGCTTCACCTGCACTTATGCTGATATGAGAACAACGATATATCTCCTGATATTTCTAAGATAAAACTCAAACCTTCGTCAATGCACACCTTACAGACATTCACTGCACTCCTTGCAGGAATTCTCAGGAAGAGAAACAACTGAAACTCATTCTTCTTCTCTCTCATACTTCATACGTTCAAGATGAAATCATACAGACAATACAACATTGGAATAAATGCATAACACAGAAACAAAACAACTGTAAACATACCATTTAACAAATGTAAACAGTAAGAATCATAACACCATGAAAATTGAGTTAAAGATTCATATATTAACTCAAGTGCTCCTATACATGAGTTCTTCTCTACAACTCTCCAGCTTATCAAATCTAAATGATCATAATAATACAATGATACAAGGGTGAGGGTGTCTATATCCATTTTCCCTCCTACACTTCTAAAACTGTTTAATCTAACATTCATATCTACCTACTTTACATTAATCAAACCTAAATGCCTATTACATCCGACATATGAGAGTAATTTCTCTAGATCTATTCATATCTCTAAGACATAAATGTAAGTATGCTTCTCCTAGATATTACATTAATGCTTCCATTTTCAAAATTCAAAACGTTTTCATAAAAATGTGCCCCTTTTTTTTCATCCGCGCGTCCAACTGTTCCTTTGGCTAGGTGTGTGCTTTGGCTTTGTACGATTCTCCTGCATCAATTGGTTCCACAATATTTCCATAATTCTTAAAAAACTTATGATAATATCATGTTAAACCCATAAAACCATGCAATATTTTGAGAGTATTTGGGTGAGGCCAATCCTAGATAGCTTCAATCTTATTAGGATCCACCTTGGCACCTACCTTGCCAATAATATTACCCAAGTACTCAACTTTTGAGTCTCCAAAAGAACATTTAGGTTGTTTGAGGAAAAGTTGGTTTTGAGAGAGTAGATGTAGAACTCGATCCACATGAGAAAGATGGTTTATCCAGGTTTTACTAAAAATCAAAATATCATCAAAGAAAACTAAGACAAAATGACGGAGAAAAGGACGAAAGACATGATTCATGAGGCTTTGGAAAGTGGAGGGAGAATTACAAAATCCAAAGGGCATGACCAAAATACCGTAGTGGCCCTCATGAGTTAAAAATGCAGTCTTATGAATATCAACCTCTTTCATATGTATTTGGTGGTAGCCAGAACAAAGATAAAGTTTATTAAAGAACTAGGCACCACTCAATTCATATAAGAGATCATCAATGACATGAATGGGAAATTTGTCTTTGATAGTGCATTTGTTGAGGGTGAAAAATTCAAGACACATGCACCAAGTGCCTTCTTCCTTAATTACCATGACCACAGGAGATGAATAGGGGCTCGTACTAGGATAGATAATGCTCACGGTGAGAAATTCGCGAAAAAATTTCTCCATTTTATTTTTCTGGGAAAAGGGTTGACAATAGGGACGAACATTGGGAGGAAGGCTACCAGGGATAAGGGGAATGGAATGATCATGAATATCATGGTAAGGAGGAAGTCCCCGGGGTTTGAAAAAACCAACTTGATGTTTGGAGAGGATGGATTGGAGATCCGATCACACAGAGGGTGTCTTAGTGGCATGAATGGAATGGAGATATGAAATAATGCCACAATGACCTTTTTTTAGGAGATTTTCCATGCGATGGGAACTGATTATCATAGGGGAACCTACAGTGATTCCTTGGAACTTATATTTTTGGCCCTCCTGGGTGAATTGCATCGTTAATTCCTTAAAATCCATGAGAATGGGACCCAAAGTCCTTAGCCATTCGACACCTAACACAATGTGAGAAACACTCATGTCGATAGAAAACATATAATATTTCATGTGGTACTCACCAATTTGGAGACACACATTTCCAAAATGCCTCCCAAATTTCATGGACCCACCATTAACAATCATGATTTGAAAATTATTGACTGCATAGATGTAGCAATTAGTTTCTTGGGAAATATGGCGATGAATAAAATTATGGGTGATTTGTAATGTCCCCACTTTGGGACATCATCACAGGGCAGAGACTTATGATGACCAGAGTAGCCAGATGGATGTTATAGCGAATACAGGGGTATTTGAGAGGCATTGTGGGGTCCAGTTGGCATTTATCATCATATTCCATCATCATGAGCCATTCCTCATAGGTTGGCTTTGGTTTCGTTCCATTCCGACGATTTCCATGATTTTGACTATTTTGAGCTATAAGTTAATTAAAATCACTGAAGAGGGAATTTTGGGCACATTACTTGGAGGAACCTCTCAGTGTAATAACTCATTGGAATAGGGATGAGAAACACTATGGGATGGGATGGCTAGAAGTGACTTTCAGTGGCCAGGGAAGCCACAAGGAGAGATAAGGAGCTTTTCAAAGGAAAAAAGG
>SNQJ01S0022527.1:20176-48855 GCA_010110895.2 Picea sitchensis
ATTCCGTCGATGGAATCACTAAGGCACACTCCCAGAGCCTAGGAGGTGCGCAACCCCCAGGGGATGTCATTTGGGGTTCATCCAGAGCTTCAGGGAGCGTATCTTTAGTCCGACAGTTATTAGGAGGAGCCTAGAGGCCAGGGCGCTCAGTTTGGGACAATTTTCAGGTTGATCGGTTGAGTATAGCCACCAGGGCGAGTTTATCCAACATTTGCAGCAGTTGCCATGAGTTTTCGGAGCTGCATGTTGTCGATCTATCCGCGCATGTGCAAATCTATCCACATCTCCTGATCACGGGTATTTTGTATTAGTTGCATTGTATTCTAGTGACGATCCATGAGATCTAGTCGATGTTTATTTCGCTGCTTCCAACATATCAAATTTATTTCCTTCTTTTTCCATATAATACATGCTATTGAGATTGCTGTGTGGGTTCCTTATTTCGCATGCATCATATATACTGCTCAAACCTTAATTATATAACACACACATGCGAAAATCACCAAGCATGTTAAATAATTAACTGAAACGCATCCAAAAACCCCCAGAGTATCAAATACGAGAGGTCAAGCACTAGTTCAACAATAGATATCCAGATCAGCTGGATTTGGGATATTTTAATTTGTTGGCATTACTTTCGGCAAAAGCAAGGGCATAATGTACAAGAGTACACCAGAGTTCATAAAACAAGCCATTATATTGGGAATATATCCCAAGAACTTGGATGTACTTCCTCAAGTATTTGGGTGGTCTCCATAGTCATTTAAGGAGGAAAGTTAAGCTCTTTAAACTTAGCACCGTTGATGAGGCCTATGTGCAAGCACAATATCTGGAAATAAACAAGAAGAAAGGACAACCAATTGGTTCCAAGGAGACCAACCACCAATGCACTTTGAAGAAGGGAAAGAAGACGTGGAAAGGAAAGGAAAGGATAAGAAGACAACAACCACTAGACATTAGTGCAAGGATCCAAGCAACCATTGTAACCATTGTAACCATTGTAATGTCGATGGTCGTACCAAAGATGAGTGTTGGATGCTACACCCATAGTTGCATCCAAAGAACCGCAAGAAGGAGGCCAAGAAGAAGAACATACTAGCCATTAATTCAGGTTACCAGGTAAAGAGCAACTCAAATGTAGATGACAAGATTGTTTGCACTACAATGCAGAAGGAGGTGAACTTGAGTAGCATCCATCCCAAGGAAGAGAAGGAGATGAATAAACTATTTCATATCAAGATCTAGGTCAAGAAGACAAAGGTGGATGCTCTATTTGATTTCAGTTCACAAGCCAACCTCATAGTAGAGGATTTGGTAATTAAGCTTGGATTGGAAGTTCATGACCATCCTTGTTCATACCCATTGGGATGGGTAAATAAGGATGTAGAGCTCAGGGTCACTTAGCAGTATGAGATCAATTTTCTACAAGTGCAAGCTATATTGATGAAGTGGAGGTAGATGTAGTACCACTTGATGTGTGTGATGTACTGTTTGGAAGCCCCTGCATGTACACAATAGATGCGATCTTTATGAGGGAAAATTGATACTACTTGATCAAGGATGGGAATTCCTTCATCATCAATGCCCACAAAGGTAAATCCAAGGTCTCTTTGGTAAGCTGTGTTATCAGATATGCCACTCCTATGTGTAGATTTGCAAATTTGATTTGGATCTGCCAAGATCCACCTAGGATCCTTCGTGGAAGCGGTTCCCTTGGAGAAGGAAATGGATCCTAAGCCCATGAAATGGATCCCATGGAAAATGAAATTGATCCTAAAATTTTGAAATAGATCTTGAAACTTCCAGTGCTTCTTTGACCCATTGATCTCCCTAAAAATTGTTTTTTTAATGGAAAAATTCCCAAAACCCTAAACCATCCTGGTCAAGGTCTGATATATCCTTATGTCAAGATCTACTATCAAGCTCTGATCTTTCAAGGTCTGCTCTCAGGTTTGATCTACTTTTATGGTTAAGGTCTGTTTTCAAGGTCTAATCTATCCTTATGTGCTATGTTGATGCTCACTTCAGCCACACTCTTATTTAGTCCTGACGTAGCCTTCAAGAAAACCACTTGATTCATTGCTGATATGGAGATGTGGATGTGGCTCACAAAAATATTGTTATGACCTGCTTCATCCTCATGCTGAAATTGTCTTCGAAATTATTAGTTATCAATGATGGTTATAACTTATCAAATTATCAGTTATCATTTATTGCATATGGATGCCTACTAATAATATGCATGACAACTCTCTTTTTTGGTTATAACTTAGTTTTGTTGTTGTGATTCTTGAATGGTTTTGATTCTGAACTCTCTCTCTCTCTCTCTCTCTCTCTCTCTCTCTCTATATATATATATATATATGGATGCCTAATATATATATTGCATATGGATGCCTACTAATAATATGCATGACAACTCTCTTTTTTGGTTATAAATTAGTTTTGTTGTTGTGATTCTTGAATGGTTTTGATTCTGAACTCTCTCTCTCTCTCTCTCTCTATATATATATATATATATCTGTGTGTGAGTGTGTGTGTGCTTTTTATACTTGCCGTTTCCTTGCCATACCCGGATCTTGGCTTTTCAAAAATTTGGCAAATCCGAATGTGGATCTGAATCCTGGTATAGGGGACGTCCTCATGCAAGAGGAAATAATGATTGCTTATCATTCAGAAACCTTCAGTGGGGTAATGTTAGGGTATCCTTAGTCCTACCTATGACAAGAGTGGTTAACTTTGCATCAAGAAGTGAAGCATTGGGGAGCTTATGTCTTAGGGAAGGAGATGGTGATCCACACTAACCACAAGCTATCACAGATTTTGAAGACACAAACTAAGTTGCAACAAACAAGGCATATCAGATGGATGTCTTATCTGCAACGATTTAACCTCTTCGTAAAGTACAAGAAGGGGATTGCATATAAGATTGTTGATTTCTTATCAAGGCCACCTTGGTCAACAACTGTTCTTACGGCCATGATGTAGCTACAACCTTTTCTATTTGAGGATTTACAAATCCAAAATGAAGAGGACAAGAGATTCCATCTAGTTGTGGTAGTGTTGCAGTGGGGAGAAATGAAACCTAACTACCATTTGAAATATGGGTTTTTGTACAAGGATGATAAGTTATGTATACTCACTGGATAGTGTAGAACCATTCTACTAAGAGAAGCACATACTTCTACAGTTGGAGGACATTTCGGAGTTGGGAAGACGTTAAATTCACATAGGTATGTGTATATGTCGATGGATGTTGATAAGTTCATTTGAGCATGTGTATTTTGTTGTATGTTTAAGCTCGCTAATAGAAAGTTGGGATTGTATACTCCTTTGCTTGTATTGGATCAATTGTGGGAGAGTATTTTAAATTTTAATGGATTTCCTTGGAGATTGTCGAAGACTAGGTAGGGATATTATTTGTTGGTGGTAGTAGATTGGTTCAACAATTTGGCATAGTTGACTCCTTGTAAGAAAACTGTGTCTGTCACTAGTCAAGAAGCAGGGAAGTTTTTTCAACATATATGGGTGCATTTTGGATTGTCTTAACTCATTATTACAGATAGGGATAGCAGATCTTTGAGCAATTTTTGGAATGCATTGCAGGGTATGATGGATACTAAGTTGAAGAGGAGCACAACCTTTCCCACGGGCTACGAATAGATGGACAGATTGAAGTGGTGAATAGAACCGTGGTTCATTTGCCTAGAGGTTTTAAGCAATGTTACATTTATCGTTATTGGGAATTTATCGCCGAGGGTCCGGAATATAACTTATCAGCAATATTGGGGAAAATATCAGAAATTATCAGGAAACTAAAAAAAATAAAAATAGTATTTTTTTTTTCATTTTTTAAAACTTCTAAAGCAACATCAACATCAAACAAACACATTGTTACATAAATATGAAAATAAAACTGATATATAAGATGGATAAGATGTCAAGTGGTACATCAAACCTCGATACTGAAATATGATATCTGTTCTGAGTCATAAGTTTTGACAGGATAATACAAAATCATATCAAAACAAAAATAAATGTATCACATGAGATGATCATCATGAGGCATCTAGATACTACAAGGATAATCATAATGCACTAAGATATCAACGATTCCCTATATCTCTTTTACGGGCAAAGGTCACTGCTGGTGATTTTCTTTTGGAAGCAGTTGGTGGACGTGTTGATGCTGAGCCTGAGGTGGATGGTGCAACTCCTGGGGATAAGGTGGAAGCTGAAGTGGGTTGTCTTCTGAATCTTCCCCTTGTTTCCTGTCTCTGTGGAGGTGGTGGCACTCGCTGTGTCGCACTCTCAATGTCCTCCTCCTGCTCCAAATCTATCTCTCCTGGAAGTGGAACATCCTCTGATACCTCCTCCTCCTCCAACTCATCGACATCATGCTCCAACCACTCAGGTGGCTCCTGCATGACAGACCTCTTGGTCTCCACTCTCCACGGACTTGTGGTGTCAATCACATCCAAAGAAATGGCATCTGTGTCGGGTACTTTGTCAATATACCTCACCCACAACCTGAGATTGTAGTAGACATAGACCATGTCATTAAGGTGGTGGACATCTAACCTGCATGAGGACCATTTTGTAATTAGAGGATGATATCCCATGGGCATAAATTAAAATGAACAAAATTATAAAAAATTAAAATTTTAATTTAAACATTTTTAACTTCTTGTGCTTCTTGGAGTGTATTTTTTCATAGACACTCCAGTTGTGCTCACACCTTGAAGAGTTGCAAGTTTGACTAAGCACCTGAATGGCAAGTTTTTGTAACTCCAGGACTCTTTTGCCATAGTTTTCCCACCAAACATCTACAGAAAATAAATGGAAAAGAAAAACAACGAGTTATATTTCCATTGAGTAAGAAATACATAGGAAGGAAAGAAATTGAAATTTGAGAGTTTGAAACAAATTTTACTTGTAGCTTACCTAGCATCCCAGTGGTCCTGTCTTGGATAGCCATATCATAAACAAATGTCCCAACACTTAGCTTATATATCTCCATTTGTTTGGAAATCTCCAAGGGTTCAGCGAGAGTCAACAACATCCTATGAGCACATTGGAAAAATACATCCATAACCTCTGCATCAAATCTAAAACCACATGCATAAGAGTACGTAGGGTTGTGGTAGAGCATTGCTGCAATAATCAGATAATGGAGAGCATTGTTCCATTGCTCATCAATAACTCCATATCTTGGATCATCTAATGAATGATTGAATCCCTCCTCCCCCTTGTCCTCATAATATCGAAGGATAGCTCCTTGGCCCTATCCATGGCCTCATACAAGTACCCCATTGCAGGCTTGTCACCATCAACCAAGCAAAGAACCTTTACCAAAGGTTCACTAATGGCACACAACTCCTGCACTCCCATCCAAAAACTCTGATCGTGTCTCACAAGTTGGGCTATGGCTTGCCCATCCACTTTATTGTTATAGACACAAGCATTCCACTCATCTAAAAGAAACATCCTTTGCATTTTCAACATAGAATTGTGGAGAAACCAAAGAGAATAGAAGCTAGTGGCGAAATGCGTGATTGCGGGACAGACCAACTCCTTGTTCCTTGTGAACTATCTCACGAGTGTAAGAACATATGTATGATTATATATATATATATATGTATATAGATATTGTGACACTCCTAGCTGAATCAACAATTTCCTTGATCCAAGGAATTTTTCCCATGTCCTCTAACATCAAATCAACGCAATGGGTGGCACAAGGAGTCCAATATAAGGTTCGATACCTCTCCATGAGCAACTTGCCAGCGACAACATAATTAGCAACATTGTTGACAATGAGTTGGACAACATACTATGGACCTATCTCCCGGATGAAGCCATCCAACAACTCACATAGTAACTGTGCATCTTTAACATAGGTAGATGCATCGATATATTTGATCAACATTTTCCCCTTGGAACAATTAATCAAGAAATTGAGAATGGACCTGCCCTTCCCATCTGTCCAACCATCTGACATAACTGTGCATCCAGTGATCTCGCATGATTCCCTAAGATCACTCAATCTCTTTGTGTAATCAGCCTTTTACCTTTGAAGGAGAGGCCCTCTCAAGTCATTATAGGAAGCGCGGACCAACAATAGCTATGAATTCAAACATGGAATGGTAGAATGGGTTGTTCTTGACAATGTTGAATGGAATGTCACTCCATAGAAAACATCTGGCCACAATATTGTTGGCCTCCTCCTCCTTTGTTTTAACTATCGACCGAATAAATAGTTTCCTGCTAGGCATTGACCTCAACACAAAGAAAGGTGAGGACGTTGAGGGTTGAGCATTGTGGAAGGTGAGCTCGAGGATTGGCTTTCCCCCACCCCTGAGAAGCTTGCATTTTTATTTGCAAGGTCAAGCCTCGTTTCTTCCCTCTGATCTCTCTTCCTAATCATATAAAAAATTGATTGATTTGCAATATGAATAATTTTTGTGGTAGATGCTAGGCAAATCCCCACTTCATTCCCCGAGATTTTGGCAACGTGGTATTTCAAGCGGCTGATTTCGCCAAACATTTCCATTCCACATAGCTTGCAATTCAGCCTCATTCTATTATGACCATCATATGGTAGACCATATTCCCACATCGTGTCCAATGGCTTTGGCATTTTGAAATTTGTAGAGCACTGATTAAATTTTTAAACCTATGGCACAAAACAAATGGGGAAGTTCAGAATCCAGATCCACAAAAAACTTAAAGAATGTTGCAATTAAAATATCATAGCTACATAAGTGTTAAATATCCCATTAAAAAAGGGCAAGAAGATGTATATCTAATGGACATTGCAAATCCTATACTAAATCTTGAAAAACAAAGAAAATAAAGGCATAAATTTTTCTAGGTACCTGAGAATATGGATATGGTAGATTGGAGTAAATCCCCACTCCACAAATGCTCGATTGATGGCAATGAAAAACTACAGATTTCCCCTTGTTTGCTTGATGGAAAATGGTCACAATATCCTCATAGCTCAATTCCCTTAGTAACTTTTGCAAAATGAAGGTAAAAAAATCGAAAAACGCGTTTTAATGCGAGCCAGACCTCAATAGGATTATAAATTCCATCGACTCGCAATAAATACGGAAATTATCACAATAATTTCAAAACCCTAATTTATTGTGATCAATATTGGCGATATTATTGCCACTTTGGATTTTGGCAATATTATCACGATAATGACAATATTATCATGATAAGTGTAACACTGGTTTTAACATGAGGCATCCGAAGACTTGGGATGATAGTTTTCCCTACATCCAACACTGTTATAATTAGGGAGCTCATAGTTCTAGTAGTAAGTCATCATTTGAGATGTGTTTGGATTTTTTCCTTGGACACTCTTTGACATTTTATTTTCCCAAGATATTGAAGACGAGTCGATGGGACTTGGTGGTGTACAAGATGAGGCCATCATATTCATTGAGAAGTTTCAACAAGTGCATTGGCAAGTGGAAGAGTGGTGGTAGAGCTATAAGGAGAGGCATCATCAGCACATGGTATCTCATCAATGTGAGGTGGGATATATGTTTTGGTTGCACTTTAGTGTGTAGTTACAAAGCCTGAGGAAGAAGCTAAAACCCGTTGGGTATGGTCTATTTGAGATTGTGTAGTAGGTGGGAGAGAAAGTTTTTCAACTAGAGTTGCCATGATATATTGGCAATTATTCTGTTATCGATGTAGATAATTTTAAGCTTTTTGAACTTTGCATGCTCGACGAAGGATAGGAAGAGTTATTGGTGATGCTAGAGGTGGAAGACTTGGTGCTAGATATTTTTTATTTAGGCTGAGTTGGAACATGACATTGTATTGTAGAGAGGCTTTGTGAGACTTGCAGAGGTAGAGAAGAGTTGTTGAGAATTGGCTTAAAGGGCCAAATTCCTGCAAAAACAAGTGATATATGTTAGAGGAGGTGGAGGATAAGTTTTCGCATCTTCTTCAGAATTGATAAGTTCTTATCAAACCAAAAACTCCCAAGAAGGGGAGGTCTTATCTGAAAGTTGAATCGAAGTAAGGACCGAATAGGCAAAGTCCACTAAAGGAGAACTAACTAGGGAAGATCGATTCCGAAGAGAATTGATTAGTTTGATGTTGACCAGACTTTGGTCAACCAGTGTGCATATGTTGTTGACAAGAGGGAAGGAAGATTAGTCAATCCATTGAACCATTGTCGATTGAATGAATGATGGGAAGCCTTGTCAGCAGAAATGTGCCAAATGGAGATAAGTGTTCGTGAGATGGTTGTCAATGTGGTAGTGTGGATTGGGAGCTTGTCGACTGGACAATTGGTCATGACTACTGGGAAGTCAAATCATTTTGTAACTAAAGTGGCGAGAGTCAAACTATTGTGGTAATTAAATATTGATGCATGTGAAGCGTTTGATAACTGACTCTTGGAGATGGCCTATAAGTGGGTAGACTGTGATGGAGTTGGGTTGTTTAGTTTGAAGATTGGACGATGCACTGATCACTAGATAGTTGATTCAGGGATTGCAACAGAAGGATTTTCCAGGAAGAGGAAAGTGCCTTGAGAAAAGGAAGGCTTCGATTCTATTTGTCAGAAGTGCCATGCACTGTAAATGTAGCCTTGTGGATGGGAAGTCCTAGAGGAAATATAGATTTCCAATTTTAAGCATTCGCTGGTTGGTAGACTCATTTTTGAAATTGATCCTAGAGTTTCTTCCACGTGAGGTTTTTTCAGTAAATATATTGTTGTACTGTGTGATGGATATTGTGTGTGATTGTCTTATTCCTTTTTTTTTGGCTTAGTAAAGGAAAGAAATTTAAAACATAGTATTCACTAATGTCATCAGAACCGGACTAGAACTAGTAGAACCGGCTGGTCGGAGTGGTTTTGGTAGGTTTCCAGTCAGAATCAGCCCAAACCAGAATTGACTGGCTTGTTTAAAGTGGTCCTGAACTGGTCAGAACCCCCTGGTTCAAGATAAAACTGGTCAAAACCATCTGGTTTTGTACCATGCATCTCCTTCCCCCAAACAAACCAAAAAATAAAATAAAAATAAAAACCCTACAACTACCCTAAAACCCAATTTTGATCTATTTAATGATTGATGCCCCCTTCTGTTGTGGATGGACTTACCTTGGGTGAATTATAGCTGCTTCCACCACTACAGGATATGGACATTGGTGTTTGACCTTCACAGGCATCGAGTCAAGATGCCAAGCAAACCCCTGGATATGGACATTGGTGTTTGACCTTCACAGGCATCGAGTCAAGATGCCAAGCAAACCCCTGAAGAGAATGTAGAGGATCTAGATTTGGATGATCATGTAGTTTGATTTGATTTTAGACTATAGTATGATTATTTTTACACTGTAGAGGCCATTTAGAGCCCTCAATGTTAATGTGGTCACATTACGTATTACATCAATACCATTTTTCTGTATTCACCTTTACAATGCTATATACATGAGAAAACCTTTGCATATTTGGTGTCTAATGGTTTATATATATATATATATATATATATATATATATATATATATATATATTTGAATATTTCATGTATATTTTGGTCCACTGGTTTTGTGTCTGTTTTTTTTACAATTTCCATTTCTTCGGGTTGACTGGTTTGGTCAGCGGTTCAGTCCTGATAACATTGGTACAGTAGTGTAGTTAACGGAATCTGTAGTGTAGACACATTGGGTGATTCTGACTTGCCCGCTGTAATACGGATGATGATCACAAAACATGAGCTATGGGAAGTTGCTGTATCCAAAGCATCTTCAAGTAAAAATGGCAAACTCCGTATGGCTAAAAAACATGGGAAGAAGTACCTTTAAATTTATATTTTGGATGAACCCTTGGAGGTGCATCAATATGGTAAGTTGTTTCTTCAATATTTTGCCCACACTATCCATCAGGGACTTTGTCAAACTCATTATAATAGCATCAAGGCAATTGAAATCCCTTCTCAACCCCGAGCCATCCACCTCTACTTAAATGTTCAAGTGCAACCTTTGCCTCATCTAAAAGTTTGAAACCCTGAGTTGTCACATACACATTATCAAGAGCACTTGAAAAATTTCTGAAGACTGAATTTCTGCTGATGACATCATGATTTTCTAACAAGAGAACTTTTGGGCAAATGCTCCATTCGGTGTGGGATGCACCTAACCAGTATGTAACTATTTTGTTGTACTTTTGGTAAGAGATTTTAAAGCCATGATTACCGTATGCTTTGTGAAAGTCCATTAATTAAAATAAATGGCTAGGTTATTGAGTGACTACGGGGGGTTTGTTATAACTCTGGATAAGTGACAAGTTGATGTGAGGAAACCCAAGTGGGTTATGAGAGAGTAAACATTCATTAAGAGGGATTATTTTCTTTATCAAGTTGCATTGATGATTAAACTAACGAAGAGGTGATTAAATAAGCTCATAGCTCAAGATTTACTTAACGTTGTGAGAATATTATCGCTCTTTTCCACTTGAACAATCTAATATATCTTCATTGTGAGATAAGTATCGGGCAAGATTGCCTTTATGGTTTTACAATTGTGCCATGTTTATTGTTTTTAATTCAAATCTCCATTTGGGTTGGATTCTGCTCTGCACTGCTTCGTCAGACTTAATACTGATAGTTTTATCTTTTTGAGTTGATCCGATAGAATAATAGCATAATCGTGGGCATACTTGGCTTACTATGCTTTCACCATTTGTCCCAGTTCTTGCTTCTACCTTATTGGTAGCAATCTTCAGTCTTTTCTTGAAGTATATTCAAACCTTTATTTTTATTTTGGTTCTTCCTTTACTGATTAGGTTCTGAATTGAAAAATAGGGACAGCAATTATGACATCTTAAACCTGTCTGCCATGTCTGTATTTGAACTTTGAAGTGATCGTTGAAGTTTATTAGTGCCATGTTATTCCTTGAGAAGCTGGAACCTTGATTCTGGCTATGTATTGTGTCACTCTTTATCACTTATTATACCAGAAAAGGACCAGGAAACTGTATTTGATATGTATATAAGATTGCTCTGAACTATTATACCTTAAAATGCTGGAATCAGCATATAAGATTTCTGGTCACGTTGTAACTGAAGCCATCAATTTTCTCTGCAATAAGCGAATCTTGTTAACTTTTAAGGACATCGTGTCCAATGTAATTAGTTACTATTAAGTTTCAGGTGATTTTATTCATTGAATCTCTTATCTTTGTTCAGATGTTGATGCAAATGATGCCAGAAATATCATGGACAGTTTATGCAGGTCTCCGTTGATGCAGATGATTGTGGCCCGAATCTCTATTGCAAAGTTGATTGTTTTACGTCTTTATTGTTTTTATTTTAGTTGAAAGTTGTTTTGTCTTGTTCATACAAGGTATAATATAGATACCCATGATTATGCCATACGATTGAAAGCAGCTCAGAGATTTCTCAAAGATGGGGATAAGGCAAGTGTCAAAGTCTATGCCCATTTGTAGGCTGGAGTTAATTTTTCTCAGATTAACCTTTCTGCATTTGAAATTATGGGAATCTAAATGGAATTTCTTGTACTCCAGGTCAAGGTCATAGTGCAATTAAAGGGTCGTGAGAACATTTTCAGAGATAATGCTATGAGGCTTATTGAGCGGTTTCAAAGCGATCTTGGTGAGGTGTGGCTCATTCATTCACATTTTATCTTTATGAATATTTATTTGTTTAGCGGTTCTGCGAACTCCAATATATAATCTGTCAAGTGTTTTGCAGATGGCAGTAGTGGAGACCAAGAATATTGCAGACAGGAATATGTTTATGGTGTTTGGACCAAATAAGCGACTTATAGAGAAGAGTCAAGTTGAAACAAATAATACAAATAATTCACAAGAGGAAACAAATAATACAAATAATTCACAAGAGGAGCCAACAGCTGAAGTTCCAGCTGCAATTTAAATATATTGATCTGCTATAATTTTAAATCTAAGTTTATGGTGGTTTCCACTGTAATGTTAAATATGGGCCTGCAGAGTACAGAGTCCCGTCTTTGATATCAGTATTCTCCGCATGTAAATTTTCAGGAAAATGTATAAGTTTTCTACTTTCCTTAAATGTTGAGTTTGTGGACGAAGAGTATTTCTGATACAAGAATCAATTTAAATCGTTCTAGTTGTGGTAATTATGTTGTCTTATTGTCTGTAAACGGGACTGGAAATGCATTAAATTTTTCTCTTCTATAATTATCTTGTGCACAATCGTCGTTTTACATTATTGCATATTGTGTGGATTTATGTGGATATTTTAATTGCATTTGCAATAAGTGCTTACATACTTAGAATCCAGTTTGCACAAACATGTATCTTATGTTAATTGATTTAAATTGATTTAAGATTTTTCAATAATTTAAATGACCTTGGGACTTTCAATGTTGTTACGGTAAGCGATCGATGTTTTAGTAAATTTTAGGTTGGTATTATTTTAACAACAAAATTATTTTAGAGTGTGGGTTAGGTTGGGTGTGATTTTTGGATGATTTTGATGTTTCAAGATTATGGTTTCTTAGACTATAGACTAATCCCATAGGTAACTGACATATATAATGTACATGCTAGCAAATAAAAAAACAAAACCATTTGAAAACTTAGATTGAATAAATTTTGTTTTATCTAAAATGCAGTGGAAAGTAATGCTTAGTTTTGAGAAAATCACTTGAACAAGTAATGCTTAGTCTTGAGAAAATCACTTGAATTGTTCAAGAATTTACTTTATATTGAATCCAAAATTTTATTTATAAAGTAACCAATTTGGGGATTACTGGACATTATTTTCATTCACCTGCGTGCATGGAAATGCAGTCTTACTTTTGTCAATATAAATTTCTCTTGCAATAAATGACAAGATTTATATTCTTAAATATTGAAGAGCTTTGATAAAAAAAAACGTAAACTATGCATCGATACGAACAAAACGAGTTTAATACTCAGAAAGAACACTGTCCAACTAATATTCTCACAAAGAAATGTATTGTACAAGGGTGTCATTGCTGTTATGAGACAAGGCTTTCTCAACGATTCGGCAGTCTGACTAAAACTGGTCCAACTTGGAAGCGGGCTTGTTTGTTGTTGCTTATTTATGAAGTGGTTCACCTCCTCGTTTCCAATGGGAAGGTATGAAAGTCTATGGAGATATAATAGATCTATATAATAAATAAATTGATATGCAAATGTTGATATGGTAACAGTAAGATCAAGACATATTTATATAGCTTTATGTTTGTTCATAGGGTTGTTAGTATTTTGTTTATCTAAACCTTCTTTGTTTAGATGGTTTGGTTTTGGTTTGAATTAGTGTTACCAACATCATGAAATTATAGTGATGTTGGTGATAATATTGTCAAAATGGGTCTTGGCGATATTATCGCCGAAAATAGCGTGCTATTTACCTCTGTCGATAATATCGTGTTATTTACCAAAATAGCACGATATTTTCGCGCTATTTTCGAAAATGTTTTAGGCACGCGGACAAGGTCGGAAATAAAGCCCAAATTTGACTTTTTTTTTCTTGTCATTTTGCAAGTGAAGTGTGGGGTTTGGAGAGCAAATGAGAAAGAGACAAGTTTTCCTTCAACCAAAGATGAGTAGGGTTGAGTTTGAGAGGCCTATCTTGGAATCGATGCTTGATTGGATACATGAGGAGGTAGAGGGGGCAGTGGCAGAGGAGGAGGAGGAGGAGGTTGGTAGAGAGCAGAGTCAACCACCATCTTCACGGACTTCGACAGAGGGAGTTGTAGTTGGTAGTAGCACCAATAGAGGACACTAGAGTCTAGTTCATGCTTCTTCTACAGGACGTCAGAGTCTAGTGCTAGCCCCAGGGTCTTCTTCCTCTGGAGGAAAATCTATCACCTTTTCCCATAAAAGGAGCAAAGGGAATCATTAGAATTTATTTGATTTCATTGTAGATGACTCATGATGATGAGATACATTTGTCACTTATTATATTTTTTTATGATATTTTGAGGCTTTAGACTCACGACATGATTCGGTGTTGAGCTGTAGACTGTGATGTATTCGAGTTTACTAGACATCGTATACATCTTATATATTAGTTCTCTTTTCATAATTACGTGGAAATGCATTTATTTGATTTTATTTAAAAAATTGAAAAAAATGAATATTTTTGTATTTTTTTTTTCATTCTTACGACATTTTTCGATATTTTCCCCGATGTTGCTGATATTTTCGTTTTTGAACCCTCGGTGATATTTTGCTCGATGTTGGTAACACGTTTGAATCAAGTTTAGAAATGTTCATTTTTTCTTGGCAAAAAATGTGTTTATTGAAATATAGTTAGGTTGTAGTCATCTAGATATTCCTTGTATTGACTATAGGAATTTCCATAACTATTATGTTGAGATTATAAGAGATAGTGGATCTATAGTGATCTCTTTAACAAACCCCTAATCTAGCAAGAAGAAATTGCAGAAATGTAACAACACTTAACATAGATCACAAGAAGATGTTCACATACCATGACTTCATTAAGATAATCTAAACATAACTAAGAGAGACTTGCCACAAGTATAGTGAAATAGTATAGGTGTTCTTACAAAAAATAATGATTGAATTCACTTGAATGAGATAATTTTACAAATGATGAAGGTGGTGTATTTATACCACTTTGCTAGGGTTAAGGTGCTAGCTCATAGGAGGAGACTAGGTGAACTTTACCCTAAAACAACATAAAATACAATAAATGGGTTTAACTACTCGAAGGTCATCCCATTAAAGGCCCAAACTACCCACATAGTGGGTTGGGACATGGCCACAAGTGAATATTACACATATTCTCCAACACCTCCCCTTAATCTGAATTGGGAGCCATGTGAGATGATATTATAGTAAATCATGTTTCCCCCTTTAATGATATCTTACATACATAAATATGTGTTTGTAGACAAGTGATGCTAAGCTCTGGAAAAAAATTGGTGATTATATCTGCAAGTTGATTTGTGGAATGAACAAAGATTGGCACAAATTTTCCTAGAGCATGAAGGTGTCAAATATAATGCATCCAAATCTCAATGTGTTTGGACTTCTCACAATTCACTAAGTGATGGATAAGTTCAATAGTACTCTAAATGTTACAAAATAAGATAGAAGGACAATGTTGAGCAAGATTTAGCACACCAAGTAACATTTGCTTCCAGGAAAAATGCTTCTCGACATGAATTGCATTGAGATATTCGACTTTAGTGGAGGGGAGTCCTACCCTCGTTACTTCTAGGAATACCAACAAACTAGTCTAGAACCAAAAGAGAACAAATACCCTGAGGTGGAGCATCGATTATCAAGATCAACTGCCTAGTTGGCATTAGAGAAGGAAAGAAGATCGATTTCGACACTTGTTGAGTAGAGAATGTCCATGTGAGTGGTGCCCCTAAGATAGCACAAAATGCACTCATGGCTCACCAATGACTCTCATGAGGCTCTTGCATGTAACAGGAACACGTGTTGACCACAAAAGAGATATTTGGTCGAGTGTATGTGAGGTAAATAAAATTATTGACAAGAGATCGTTAAATAGATTATCAAACAAGGGTGAAGGGCACTAGCCTTATATCATCATCCCAAAACGCAATAGGAGTACCAAGTGGCTTGCAATCTTCCATACCAAAGTGTTGCAAGAGATCCAAGGCATACGGTCATTGAGAAAGAAAAATCCCAATATAAATCTAAGAAATCTAAATCCCCAAAAAGGAACAAAGAAACCCTAAATTGATCAGCTCAAAGGAGTCCTTGAGCTACTACTTCATATCATTGATCATGGATGTGGATTGACTAGTTAGAAGGAGATCATCCACATATAACACAACAATAACAGTTTGGCCACTTGATGGCGAATGCACATATCATGCTCAACCTCACAGCGAGTGAAGCCATGATTGATAAAGAAATAATGGATATTCTCATGCTAAGTGTGAGGTCTATATTTAAGGTTGTATATAGTTTTTTTTAAGCTTACAAACAAAGGGAACATGACCATTCTATACAAACCCTAGTTGTTGATTTAAATAAATCTCTTCTCAAAGATCTCCATATACAAAAACACTTTTGACACTATATGATGAACCTCCCAATCCAATGAAGCAACTATAGATAAAACCATCCAAATGTTGTCCAAACAAGCAAATGGAGCAGAAGTCTCTAAATAGTCAATGCCTTCTGTTTGAGAGTAACTTTTAGCACGAAGACATGCTTTATGTTTCTCTAGTCTTCTATTTGCACCATACTTGGTTTTATACACCCATATGCAACAAACTGGATCTTACCCTTGGGCAAGGGGACTAGATCCGAAGTCCGATTTTTCAGTAGAGTAGCATATTTGATAACGATAACATGCTCACATTAGGGAGATGTTTTGCATATTGAAAGTAGTAGAGTCAATATTAATCGTGGAAACAAGAGCTCATGGAATAACGGGCCTCCATTGGCATCTAAGTTCTCCTTCAAGGGGAAGGTGTGGAATAACGTCCTACAGAGTAAATGTATCCCACTTAGGCATTGGTTGTGACCTAGCTGGTGGGAAAGTAAAAATAGAGTTTTATAGTAAGATTGTGATGATGTAGCTCAACCAATAAGAGATATGAGGGAGCCACCTAAGTAGAAGAGACTTTAGTGCTAGCAGTTTGAGAAAGGTTATCAATACGTGCATCATCATGGATTGTTCGTTGAGTCACGAATTTTTGACTAAGTCACTGTATAGGAGGTGTTGGGAGAAGCACCCAAAAGAGGTGGATCATCAAGGCTTGAAGGAGAAAGATCTATTGAGACAATTGGTGGTGCATCTTTTGTAATGAGCAGGGTAAGATCTTGGCAGACCATGGGAGAGAACCTCCTCAAAGACAACATCCCTAATTTCAATTACCTTATTGGTGGATCGATCATACAAGAAATATGCCTTTGAAGTCCATTGCAACCCACTAAAATATGATGTTGGCTTGTTGGTTGTAACTTCTTGCACTTTTCTTTGGGAATATGGGCTTGTGCATGAGATCCAAAGACTTCAAAATGGACAACATAGGGTTTGTAACCATACCATTTCTCAAAAGGATCCATACGTTGTACATCTTGAGTAGGAATTTGATTGATGATGAGTTGCACATAACATTGCTTTTGCCCAGAACTTAAGCTCCATCTAATTATAATGCAACATACAACGAGCCATTTCCACAATGGTTCTAATGCTTTGAAGTGCCACTTCAACTTGTTGAGGGATTGGCTTCTGTGAGATAATGCCATGAGATGTGAGAAATGAATGAAATCCATCACCAAATGTCTATCTCCACAATCAATCTTGACATATTTGATCTTGTGATTGTTGTGATTTTCCACTAAGGATTTAAATTCCTTGAACTTCTTGAGGGCTTCATCCATGGATTGAATAATATATATTCAAAGAAAGTGAGATATCATCATTGAAGACAAGGAGACATTTAGCCCTGCCAAGAGGAGTAGTCATAGGCTCATAGATATCACTATGAACCAAGTCAAGAGGGAAAGAGGCTTGCCTTGCTAAAATTTTGGGAAAGGATTCATGATGATGTTCTCCTAGCATACATCCTTCACAAAGACCTTTGGATGGTTGAATCAGTGGAAGGTCATTTTCCATCCTTCAATGACTCATATAATGAAAGGTCCCAAACATATTATGAACCAAGTGTTGATACCATAGTTTGTTGGTGTCATCGATATTGGTGATCACTACAAAGAATCCACTTTGTTTTGAAGGGGATGAATATTTCCACAACTTATGATTAGATTTGTTGCAATAATAAAATGTAATCACCTTATAATCATCTCCTATGTCCTTGATAACCCATTGATTTGGCTTGGCAAAACTCCACCTTTTTCTTGGTGTGAGTGATGTTACTAACATTTCAGCTTATTCTAAGATCATGAAGAGTCCCTTTGGGTTCATACCATTTTCCATCCATGTATCACATTAGTAATGTTTCCTTGAAAAAATCTGCAATAACTTTTCACTAAAAATAAGGGAAAGGAGGAGTGTGCTACCCTAAAAAGGGGCATAAAACTGCAGGCCTTCCTTTAAATTGCCAAAACAAAAAACAAAAAAAAACTTCCCAAGGAGGAATGCATTGGTGAGGATAAGAGTAAAAACCCCCTATAAAAATGGTTGATGTCCAAGAAAACGATGACAAAAACACTAATTTCATATTTCCAACTTCCTTGAAATAACACTGAAAACCTTAATTTCATATCTAAAAACAATCTTAAAATAGTGTTGGATAAGGAAGAAAGAGTCACGCTTGCTTTGATACTATGTTGAGATCATTAGAGATTGGAGATTTATGATGATCTCTTTAACAAACCCTAATTCAACAAGAACAAATTGCAAAAATGCAACAACATTTAACATAGATCACAAGAAGATGCTCACATAGCATGACTTCATCAATATCATTTAACTATAACCAAGAGAGAGGCACCACAAGTAGAGAGAAATAATGTAGGTTCCCTTAGGATAAATAATGAAAGAATTCACCTGAATGAGATGATTTTACAAACGAGGGAGGTAGTGTATTTATACCACTCCACTAGGATTAAAGCATTGGTCCCAAGGAGGAGACTAGGTTGGCCTTACCCTAAAACATATTAAAATACAACACATGGGTTTAAATACCCAAATGTCATCCCATTAAGGGCCTAAGAACCCACATAGTGTGCTGACACATGGCCAAAAGTGAAGATTGCACACATATTCTCAACATATCAAGGAATGCATGGATACTATTACTAATCCAACTAGCAAGTGCTAATCCATCTATAGGATTTGAAACAACTTTATCAGGTTAATTTGAACATTTGTTTTTAATCCTTTTGATATTAAGTAAAAAATATTTCCTCTTATTTGTATCACCTCTACCTTTCTTTGCTTTTCTGATGTCATCAATTTCCAATGGTTCCTTGAGTATTACTTGTCCAAAATTTTACCATAAAATCTATTTCTATTGCATTGTTATTATTTTCTTGTTCAATGCTCTCTTCTTATTGAAGTTTTCTTCCTTCATAATTTTAAATTTCTTGTGAGAGCCCACAACTTGCACTAACAACACAAGGACAAACCAACCATCAAGCACACATTCAATACAAAAAGGATGAATGCATATTAATCAACTCTAGTGGGAACACAATGTGTTATTGGTGTTTTGTTACTAATGTGTACCAAAAATATATACTTAATGGTTGTATTTATTAAGTAGTGGACGAAAGGGAAATGAGTTAAAAATCCATGCACAAATAGATGATACCCTACTTTACTTGATACAAGAGAAAATAAATGAAATAACTTAATAGAAAGCATAAGATAAAATAGAAATTATAAATGACTTCATTGCCAAATGGAAACAATAGGAGTTACAAATTTACACATCTCAAGGAGGGCTCTTGCCTCCTTGTGTGCTCCACTCCAAGCTTTTGTTGGTAGAAAGAATATTCTTTAGTGGTAGAAAGATCTAGGCTAAGGGTGCTTTGTTCTTTCTAGAGGAATTTTGATAGCATAACATTGCAATGGACGAGTGATGAAAAGCATGGCCTCAATAGCTTTATTTATAGGAGGAAAATGGACCAATTTTTAGATGTAGCTTCAATGTGAATGATCTCATTGTATTAATGAAGTAGTGGGATAAGGATAACTATCGAAGACTAGATCAAACACTATATTTGGAAATAATAGATTGAAAACATTCACTTTAGGCCACTATGCCATTTTTTCGAAGGTGTACAACATTAATGAGTCGAAAAAAATAATATTTTTTCTGTTTTAGGGACAATGCATGGATATTAAAGGGTTTAGTGTGCATCTCACACATAGAAGATGAGCCAAATTCCGCACATTAGCTTTTTCGTCAAATTTTAACATTTGACTCGACTCGTGTGGAAAAACTGAGGTCATATGATGATGGAAATGGTGGAAGTGAGGGATAAAGTTGCCAAAGTGTTGTACTAAGCTGAAAATGATCATGACAAAGTAGGTGAGAAAAATTAGGCTAATAACACTTACCCCCTAATGTATGAGATCATGAGCACATCGTATGGCCAAAATACATCACAAGTATCTTTCTATTTGTTAAGTACCAAAGACCTAAATACAAAAGCACCACAATAAAACCAAGAACAATATAGAAAAATGTCCACTTTATTATTATCCAACCCTTAGGGTAGGGAAATATCATCCAATAGATCCTATTAACAAAGTTACCAACTTAACAAGAATTCTCCAGAGTTCTTGTTTTTTAAAAGGTCGCATTTTAACTCCTGAATCAAAAAGTTGTGCTACCAATAACACTATTTTTTTGGTAGTGTTTCAAATTCAGACCCATTGCGTTAACCATTGATGTCATTGTGGATAAAGACTTCAAAATTGATCCTCGAATCGAAAAGCTATGTGACCAATAACACCAATTTTTTTTTGGAGTTAAGATTATAAATTAATTGAAACTGTGGCATCCACAACTGGTACCATTGTCGTTAAACAACTCAAAATCGACTCCAATCGTACCATCATCGCCGTTAAAACAACTCCTCAAAAATCGACTAAATCATTGCTTAATTCGGGAACCGGAAAACGTGGGTAAATTTGGACAACCGAGCAAATTATTGTGGCAAATGTGGCAAATCTACCCTTGAATCAAAAGTGGTGCTAACAATAGCACCGCTTTTATTTCTACGCTTAAAAAAAAAATGGCTTTAATTGGAACTCAGATGCTCAACATCGTACCATCGAAAATAAAAATTCTTTAATATCAGTCTAAACTAGAAACCCTAAAAGTTGTGTTAATTAATTGTTTTTTATTTTATTTAATTTACATTAAAATGAAAAATAAAACACTTCGTAAACAAGTTAAAAGAAAAAATAACACCATTTTAAAGAAAAAAATTAATAAATACCAAATTAAAAACAACAGTAAAAACAACGAAAACTTAAAAACAATCTTCCTTTGAATAAAAACCTTTTTAAAAGTTCAAAAACAAATTAAAAAATGATGCTTAAAATCTAAAAAAATAAAATAAATAAGAAAACCAAATCAAAAATAAAATAAAAAAAAAAAAAAAAAAAAAAGTGTTTTTTTTTTTTTTTAAAGAGGGGAAAAACAATACAAAAATTTCAATTTAAAAAACTAAAATAAAAATTAAACAACTAAAGAATTAAAAAAATAACAAATAAAACAATAAATGATTTTTTTTTGAAAATTAAAACAATTACAATGCCAAAACAAAATTTTAAAACATATTTAAAAATAAATAAAAACAAATAAATTAACAAATAAATAAATTTAGCAAACTCAAATAAAAATACAAATTTCAAAACATATTTTAAAACAAAAAAAGTAAAAACAACCAACCAAATTTAAAAAAAATAAAATTAACAAACACAAATTAAAATGCAAGAGAGAGGAGGGCGTGGGGTGATGTCGGGCATCCCCCCATGACTGGCTCCAAAACAATCGTATGTTGTTGTCTTGGAGCTGGGGGAGCATGCCCGACATTGTCGCCCACACCCTCCTCACTTGGATATGCATCAAATCCAAGTAAGGAGGGCATGGGGACATCACCCCTCATGCATATCCGAGTGAGGAGGGCGTGGTTGGGCATTGCCCCCCGACTCCAAGACATCCACACATGGAGCCGGGTATGGGGGGGACGACGGTGATGGCATCGCCCCTATACCCTCCTCTCTCTTACATTTTAATTTGTGTTTGTTAATTTCAATTTTTTTTTTTTAAATTTGGTTTTTTGTTTTTATTTATTTATTTTTTAAATATGTTTTGAAATTTGTGTTTTTATTTATTTATGTTTGCTATTTTTTTTTTCCAAAGAAAAAGGCGTAATTTTTATTCCTTGGGGAAGACAAAATTACATTTTGTAGGTGCTTCTAGAGAACTACACACTATGAAAGTGTGTGCTATAGTTGAAGATAAGCGAACATTTGAGTGCCTTTTCTTCATGTCTGTATCCAGGAAAAAAACAAAAACTCATCCATATCTGGATGTACTATTTTCTGATCATAAGAGTCCTTTTTATACAAGAGAATATAACCATTGTTGTGGTTTATGTCTGCCTATTTATCAGAAATAAAGAGCAGTTTTGAAGCCTTCAATAGTGCCTTTATCTGATGCTAGATAAGTAAGTAAAAAAAACTGACCTGTTCAGTTTTGTGCAGATCATTAGGAAGACTGTCTGATTGTTTCTTTGATTTGTGAATTCAGAAAAGTGATAGTTCTTGTTCATCTGTAAATGGCATGTGGTAGAATGCATTTGTGTCTCCCCCCCGCCGCCCCCCTTTTTTTCGTAATGTGCCAATGTCTGTGTATGAGTTGTAGTCCTTCCTTTGACAGTGTGTCTGCTATCATGTTTATGTCACTGTATACATGTGAGATAGCCATAGTATCAAAAGTGTCCAAAAGTCTGTAAATTTCCTCCAGAATAGGAAGTAGCAAAATGTTATGACCATTTTGTTTCTTATTTGTCCAATTTATTACATTCATGGAGTCTCCAAATATTTGTAAATGAAGTAGATCCTTTTCTTTAGCAAATAGAAGTGGAAGCTTTAAGGACATTAATTCTGCAGATTTGTTGGTTCCCCTCCCCAGTCCCATTTTAAGTGGAAGAAATGGTTTTTAGAGACATGTAGGCTAGCTCCTCCTCCACAGACAGTGTTCTGTGCAACACCATCAAAATAATACCAAGGCTTTGTGGTGTCTATAATCTCTTGATGTCTTTTCCTTAAGGTTTTTGTAAGATTAATCTATGGAAAATGGGCAATTATTGCTAGACTTTGTGCTACTAAATTTTTTGGGAGAGTGGCTTTTTCCTTGAAAATTTATGAGTTTCTTGCTAGCCAAATACCCCAGCTTATCAAAAGGGGGAGTGCTTTGAAGGATTTGTTTCCTGGGGTGTCTGTTCACGTTTTCCAGGCGGATTCCATGGAGTCTCTAGCCCATGAATAATTTTGTTTTAGACTTAATGAGGTTTCAGTCCAAACTTTTACTGTGAAGGGACAGGTGAGAAGTAAATGAAGAGTGGTTTCATTTGCATTTTTGTAGAGTGTGCATCTTCTAGGGTCTTCTATTTTACGCTTGTTCAAATTCTCCCAAGTTAGGATTCGATTGTTTAAAGATGGCCACATGAAGATTTTTCTTTTTGTGGGCATTTTTTCTTCCAAAGGATTTTCCACCACCATTTGGGATTTTGTTGTATTGGGAGGTTTAATGCTAAATACCCTGCTTTTGGGGTGTAGAGGCCCATTGGATATTTTTTCCAAACTAGTTCATCCTCTCTATTGGTTAATTTTATGTGGCTTCTTTTGAGTGCATCTATGTAGTTTGTCAAGGATTCTGCTCGAGGCCCAACGAATCCGAGGAGATTTGCATTTTTCCATCCTTGATTCCAACAAGTTGTGGTTGGGGGGTTGGCTAAATGAGAGAGATAGAATATACCTTGTCTATGGAGTTGTTCAGTAATGTATTTCGGCAGGATGTGGGAGGTACCGCTTCCTGGCCAGGGGTTAGTCCCTATTCAAAAATGATTTCCTTTACCCACCTTCCACGCAAGGCTGTCCCCAACCACTGTAAATGAAGAGATCATTTCTTTCCATATGATCGAGCTAGTTGTTGAAGCTTTGTGAGGCCTTTTTATCCAATCTTCAATTGTATCTAGGGAGATATATTTTTGAGCTATTACAAGCGTCCACATACTGGTGTCTGAGATGAGTCTCCAATAGGATTTTTCTGCAAGGGCCTTTGAGAAGAGAAATACATTTTTGAGCCCCCAACCTCCTAAAGCTTTTGGCAGGGCTATGTTATCCCATTTTGACCAGGGATGTGTATACTTTTCTCCCAAGCCTGACCAGATGAAACGTGCACAAATCTTCCTAATTTTTTCCAGGATTCCTTTTGGGATCCAAGCTATCGACATCCAATAAACTGGGATGAATTCTAGTACTGATTTCGTCAGTGTGAGTCTGTCTGCTCTTGATAATCATCTGAAGCTCCAACTGTTTAGTCTTTTTTCTATTTTTTCTATCATCCATTTCCAATCTTCTTTTTTGTAGCTAATTGGTTTTAGCTGAAAGCCCAGGTATTTTATTCCTTGTGAGATATCTTGCATAGTGAATGGGAAGAGTCTTTGACAAACTTCCTTTTCTTCTTCGTCTAATTCAGAAGTGGATATTGTATATTTTTGCTCATTTATTATCATACCTATGGCTAAGTGGAACATAACGAGGATGTCCGAACGTTTCAACATCTCCAACTTTCCCATTGCAGAAGATGAGGATGTCATCCTCGAATAATAGGTGGGTGATTTTAAGCCTTGATGATATTGAAATTCCCTGGAAAGTCCCTGCTCTGGCTGCTGCATCTTGGGCTTTACTAAGGTCTTCTGCTACAAGGAGGAAGCGGATAAGTGACAAAGGACATCCTTGTCTCAGTCCTCTTTCTGACTTGAAGAAAGGGGAGGCTTCCCCATTGATGAGTATTGTGAAAGAGACTGAGGTAATGCAAGACATTATCCATTTTATAAAGGGGACTTGAAAGACTAGGTGGGTGAGCAAAAGATGGATGTAAGTCCAATTTACTCTATCAAAATCCTTTGAAAGGTCAATATTCAGAATTGCTCCTTTTGATCTTGTGGTCTTTAAGCCATGGAGGCCTTCTTGTGCAACCCCTACTGCCTCATGAATTTGTCTTCCTTCAAGAAATCTGAATTGTTCCATTGAGACGGATTTTGAAAGTACGGGTTTTAGCCTGCGAGCTATGGTTTTGGCAATAATCTTGTAAATGTAGTTACAAAGAGAAATTGGCTTGTAGTCATCGAAGGTATGAGGATCATTTACCTTTGGTATGAGGGCTATAAAAGTGGTGTTGAAAGGTCCATGGATTCTTCCATTTGTTCTTGATTCTTCAATTACCTTTAGTAGATCTTTGCTGAGCATATCAAAGAATCCCCTGAAGAATTCAATTGTCCACCCCTTAGGGCCTAGGATTTTATCCCTCTGGATGCTTTGTAGGGTTTCTTTCATCTCTTCTTCTGTGACCTCAACAAACAAATCTTGGTTTCCTTGGTCATTTACAAAACTTGGGAGGAATAAGGCCACCTTTATTATTTCTACAATATTTTTGCTCCTGTTAGCTTTGAAGAGGGACTGAAAGTGGTTTTTTCCCAGGTTTGCAATTTAGTCAAAAGTTGTGCATAGTTTTCCTTCCTGGTCCTTTAGACTCCAGATTATGTTTCCAGATTTCCTTCCTTTTGCATATGCTTGGAAGAATTTTTTGTTTTCATCCCATTTTTTCAACCAAATAGCTCTGCTTTTCAGTCTCCAAGTATTCTCTTGTTCCGTGAGCAAGTTTATTCTTCTTGCTTTTAAATTTTTTAGAGTGTCCCGGGCTTTAACTAAGAGGAACGTTGTCTCAGGGTCTTCTTGAAAAAGTTTGATATTTTCCTCTATTTTTTGTAATTCCTGTTCTTCTGAGGTCTGTTTTTCTTTTTCCCAGGGGATGACCAATTTCTTTAATAATTTGAGATTTGACGCAAACTGGATGCCTGTAGGAGTTTCCTTGATATCTCTTAGGGGGGGTCCAGTTTGTCCTGATTAGTTGTTGGAAACTTTCATCATTTAGCCAAGAGGGGTTGAATTTGAAAGGAGATGTCGATTTATTGGGAGATCCTTCTAAATCGAGCCAAACAGGTGAGTGATCCAATTCCCCTCCGCTTCCAATCCATTGACGTATTTGAAAAGGGAGCAATGCAACAGATTCAAAGATAAAAAAATGATCTAATCTTTTTGCGACTTCGGCTTCTCCTGTCCTCATATTTCTCTAGGTGGGTAACATTTTTGGTGGAGCCATATCAATCAGACCTTTTGAGGCCATTATATGGCTAAAATACCCTGCTTGATTGTCTGGGTGGGCTGTAGGTCCCCATCTTTGTGCTTCCGCCAAAGAGAAATTTAGATTACCTTCCAAGATTAGTAGTTTGGGATTCAAAACTTATTTGGTGAACAAGTTATCCCAGAAAGTGTTTCGATCCGAGTGTGGCCCATAGACGTTTATTAATTTGAACTCCTTTCTAATTCCTTCCAATAGGAAGTCTCCTCCTAAAACATAATCCATTGCCCAGGAATTTAGGAGTTTTATTCTTCGAGTTCACCATCCAATAATTAGGCCCCCCGATCTGCCTTTGGGGATTTGACCCAAGAAGGCCCAGCCTGGGAGAAGAGGTGAGCATTTTTGTTGCAGCTTCTTCATCTAAGAGAGTTTCTTGTAGGAAGATGAAGTCTGGTTGGTTTGTTAGAACCAACCTTTTAATGCAAGTTTTTTGGGGGAACTCACCAAACCCTTGCAATTGTAGGTGAGGAGTTTCATAAGGGAACCTTGTCAAGGGTTTTCACTGCTCTAAGCACCCTAATAATTGATTTTTGTCGGCCGGAGGCAATATCAACCAAAGTTCTGGATTGAGCCTTGTACAGGTGGGAGTTTCTTCCATGCCCCTTCTTTGATTTTTGGATCTCAAGGTTTGGTCCCAGTCCCTTGTGTTCAAAGTTTGGTATGGAGACGATCCTGTTGCGGAGTTGGTATCTGATGATAGAGTCTTCTGATTCTTCAGAGGAGGATTCCTCTTGGGAAGGGTGGGGGAGAGTACTAGTCTCCGAGTTTGGTGGAGGAATAGAGGGGGAAACAGATGGAGAGGGAAAGGGCAAAGGTAGGTGTGGGGGATGAGGGAAGGGGGAAAATGAGGGAGGAGGGAGCGGGGGGGAAAGACCTCCATTCAACACAAAAAAGATAAAATCCTTTAAAAAACCAAAAGCTGGGTGGGAAATAGAAATATGCATACCCAGTAAGCTGTTGACTAGATAATGAGGGATGGCCTCTGAGCCTGCTTCTGATGCCTGTCACTCTCTTTTGACTGGGACTATATCCAAACCATCTCCTTCTTGTGTGGGTGGAGCCTCCAGTTCTTTAGTCCGCGATGCTTCTTGTTCGTTTGAATTGCCTCCTATAGAGGATTCCATAGAGGGAGAGATGGTGTCTTTGGAGATCAACATCTCGTTGCTTCTTCTGTTTTATGCATTTGGCTGACGGTTTCTGTGTCCTTTCGAGCTATAAATGCAATCCTCGATGATGTGTCTGTATTCATGGCACCTTCTGCAATGGAAAGGGATCCCTTCGTAGTCGAGAATTTTCACCCTGGTTCTTCCCAGGTCTGTTAAGTTTAGGTATTCCTTTAGGCCTTATCTTATGTTTAGTAAGACTAGGATCCTTTCTACCGCCATCTCCCATGTATCAAGGAATCCCATATATGCAGTTAGGAAATCACCCAGGTGATTCCCAATGGCTTGGAATCACTTTTCTTTGCAAAGGTGAGGGGGGAGTCCCGATAGTCGGACCCAAATGGGGATGGAGTCCAATTTTTCATTATCCGCGTCAAAAGTGGGGCTCTAGAGTTGCAGGAGTATAGGGGAGGAGTCTATGAACCAACTTTTTTGTAGGACCGAGAAAGCTTGAGATTTTTCTGAGAAAGTACGCATAAACCAACCTATGGACAGTCGGTTGATTTTTGTTGGCGGGTTGTAGAATTGATCCCAAGTTGAATCCACCCAGGCTTTTAGCGATTTTTCGCTAAATTGGCATCCATATGCTTTTCCAACGAGGTTTTTGTCAGCCATTTCTGCCACTCCTGCTAAGGTTAAGTCGTCACCCAGAGTGAAGTTTAGATTTGTGGAGGAGGATCCTACGCATTTATTGTGCTTCCTGTGTCTTGCCTCATCGACTCCCTTACGAGGATGGGTTTGTTGGTTCTGAGCAGCTGTTGTTGTTTCCCCCTCGAAGACAGTGACCCATTTGCTGGAATTTTTTGGCCGAAGGTTTGCTGAGATAAACCCTTCATTCACTGATAGAGTGTGGTCTTGAAAATAAAACTGTTCTTTGAAAGGGTAGAGGTGGGACGGAGTTGAGCCGTGTTCAATAGGAACCTAGTCTGCGATGGTATGAGCAGGAGAGGGTGATCCTAAGCCTTGAAGGGGAGGTGAGAAAAAAAATTGTTCAAGAGAGGGGGAAAAGGAGATGCTTGGTATCGCGGGCTTGGGTATGGACTAGGAAATGTTTGAAGGGGAGGATGTGAATGGGAGACTGTAGTGTAAAGGGAAGGGAGGGTCTGTGACAGGGAAGGAGGATGGGAGCTAAGGCACGAGTTGGGTGGGGATGGAAGAAGTTTCTAGAGAGACAACCCCAAAAGTTCTAACACCTCCTACCCAAAAGAGGTTTGTTGGAGCCTGGCCCAGAAAAATCCTAGATATTCCTGAGAGCTGTGAAAAAAAGTCCTCCTGTGAAACCGACGATAAAAACCCATCCAACTGCTCTGTGAAGGTCTGGTCTTGACTGCCAACTTTCAATTTCCAAGGTAGCGGTTCATCAGACTCGGGAGAGTAGTCCACCACATCATCATAACCGACCATGGTGGCTTAGTGGCTGAGCGAGGTGAACCCAAGATTTCCTTTGTTCAGTCCGCCGCTGGAGTAATCCAAAAACCAAGAAGAGAAGCAGGGACCCCAGCTGTTTTGACATTCGATTAGCTCCATTGCTTTGGTATAGGTCATAGGTATCACTCATGTGACCCGAGGTGAGTCCAAAGGTGC
>SNQJ01S0022527.1:54733-74573 GCA_010110895.2 Picea sitchensis
AGGATGGGCCCTCCAGGGACATGCTCAGGTCAATCCTGCTCTCGGTACTCCATGTCTAGGACCTGTGGGCCTCGAGACATGATCTCCTAGTTATCCCTAGAAATCGGGGATAACAAGTCCAATTTACTCTATCAAAATCCTTTGAAAGGTCAATATTCAGAATTGCTCCTTTTGATCTTGTGGTCTTTAAGCCGTGGAGGCCTTCTTGTGCAACCCCTACTGCCTCATAAATTTGTCTTCCTTCAAGAAATATGAATTGTTCCATTGAGATGGATTTTGAAAGTACGAGTTTTAGCCTGCGAGCTATGATTTTGGCAATAATCTTGTAAATGCAGTTACAAAGAGAAATTGGCTTGTAGTCATCGAAGGTCTGAGGATCATTTACCTTTGGTATGAGGGCTATAAAAGTGGTGTTGAAAGGTCCATGGTTTCTTCCATTTGTTCTTGATTCTTCAATTACCTTTAGTAGATCTTTGCTGAGCATATCAAAGAATCCCCTAAAGAATTCAATTGTCCACCCCTCAGGGCCTGGGCTTTTATCCCTCTGGATGCTTTGTAGGGTTTCTTTTATCTCTTCTTCTGTGACCTCAACAAACAAATCTTGGTTTCCTTGGTCATTTACAAAACTTGGGAGGAATAAGTCCACCTTTATTATTTCTACAATATTTGTGCTCCTGTTAACTTTGAAGAGGGACTGAAAGTGGTTTTTTCCCAGGTTTGCAATTTCGTCAAAAGTTGTGCATAGTTTTCCTTCCTGGTCCTTTAGACTCCAGATTATGTTTCCAGATTTCCTTCCTTTTGCATATGCTTGGAAGAATTTTGTGTTTTCATCCCCTTTTTCCAACCAAATAGCTCCGCTTTTCAGTCTCCAAGTATTCTCTTGTTCTGCGAGTAAGTTTATTCTTCTTGCTTCTAAATTTTTTAGAGTGTCCCGGGCTTTAACTAAGAGGAACGTTGTCTCAGGGTCTTCTTGAAAAAGTTTGAGATTTTCCTCTATTTTTTGTAATTCCTGTTCTTCTGAGGTATGTTTTTTTTTTTCCCAGGGGATCACCAATTTCTTTAATAATTTGAGATTTGACGCAAACTAGATGCCTGCAGGAGTTTCCTTGATATCTCTTAGGGGGGGTCCAGTTTGTCCTAATTAGTTGTTGGAAACTTTCATCATTTAGCCAAGAGGGGTTGAATTTGAAAGGAGATGTCGATTTATTGGGAGATCCTTCTAGATCGAGCCAAACAAGTGAGTGATCCGATTCCCCTCCGCTTCCAATCCATTGACATATTTGAAAAGGGAGCAATGCAACAGATTCAGAGATCAAAAAACGATCTAATCTTTTTGCGACTTCGGCTTCTCCTGTCCTCATATTTCTCCAGGTGGGTAACATTTTTGGTGGAGACATATCAATCAGACCTTTTGAGGCCATTAGATGGCTAAAATACCCTGCTTGACTGTCTGGGTGGGCTGTAGGTCCCCAGCTTTGTGCTTCCGCCAAAGAGAAATTTAGATTACCTTCCAAGATTAGTAGTTTAGGATTCAAAACTTATTTGGCGAACAAGTTATCCTAGAAAGTGTTTTGACCTGAGTGTGGCCCATAGACGTTTATTAATTTGAACTCCTTTCCAATTCCTTCCAATAGGAAGTCTCCTCCTAAAACATAATCCATTGCCCAGGAATTTAGGAGTTTTATTCTTCGAGTTCACCATCCGATAATTAGGCCCCCCGATCTGCCTTTCGGGATTTGACCCAAGAAGGCCTAGCCTGGGAGAAGAGGTGAGAATTTTTGTTGCAGCTTCTTCATCTAAGAGAGTTTCTTGTAGGAAGATGAAGTCTGGTTGGTTTGTTAGAACCAACCTTTTAGTGCAAGTTTTTTGGGGGAACTCACCAAACCCTTGCAATTGTAGGTGAGGAGTTTCATAATGGAACCTTGTCAAGGGTTTTCGCTACTCTAAGCGCCCCAATAATTGATTTTTGTCGGCCAAAGGCAATATCAACCAAAGTTCTGGATTGAGCCTTGTACAGGTGGGAGTTTCTTCCATGCCCCTTCTTTGATTTTTGGATCTCAGGGTTTGGTCCCAATCCCTTGTGTTCAAAGTTTGGTATGGAGACGATCCTGTTGCGGAGTTGGTATCTGATTATAGAGTCTTTTGATTCTTCAGAGGAGGAGTCCTTTGGGGAAGGGTTGGGGAGAGTACTAGTCTCCAAGTCTGGTGGAGGAATAGAGGGGGAAACAGATGGAGAGGGAAAGGGTGAAGGTAGGTGTGGGGGATGAGGGAAGGGGGAAAATGAGGGAGGAGGGAGCGGGGGGGGGGAAGACCTCCATTCAACACAGAAAAGATAAAATCCTTTAAAAAACCAAAAGATGGGCGGGAAATAGAAATATGCATACCCAGTAAGCTGTCGACTAGATAATGAGGGATGGCCTCTGAGCTTGCTTCTGATGCCTGTCGATCTCTTTCGAATGGGACTATATCCAAACCATCTCCTTCTTGTGTGGGTGGAGCCTCCAGTTCTTAAGTCCACGATGCTTCTTGTTCGTTTGTATTGCCTCCTATAGAGGATTCCATAGAGGGAGAGATGGTGTCTTTGGAGATCGACATCTTGTTTCTTCTTCTGTTTTCTGCATTTGGCCGACGGTTTCTGTGTCCTTTCGAGCTATAAATGCAATCCACGATGATGTGTCTGTATTCATGGAACCTTCTGCAATGGAAAGGGATCCCTTCGTAGTCGAGAATTTTCACCCTGGTTCTTCCCAGGTCTGTTAAGTTTAGGTATTCCTTTAGGCCTTATCTTATGTTTAGTAAGACTAGGATCCTTTCTACCGCCATCTCCCATGTATCAAGGAATCCCATATATGCAGTTAGGAAATCACCCAGGTGATTCCCAATGGCTTGGAATCACTTTTCTTTGCAAAGGTGAGGGGGGAGTCCCGATAGTCGGACCCAAATGGGGATGGAGTCCAATTTTTCATTATCCGCGTCAAAAGTGGGGCTCTAGAGTTGCAGGAGTATAGGGGAGGAGTCTATGAACCAACTTTTTTGTAGGACCGAGAAAGCTTGAGATTTTTCTGAGAAAGTACGCATAAACCAACCTATGGACAGTCGGTTGATTTTTGTTGGCGGGTTGTAGAATTGATCCCAAGTTGAATCCACCCAGGCTTTTAGCGATTTTTCGCTAAATTGGCATCCATATGCTTTTCCAACGAGGTTTTTGTCAGCCATTTCTGCCACTCCTGCTAAGGTTAAGTCGTCACCCAGAGTGAAGTTTAGATTTGTGGAGGAGGATCCTACGCATTTATTGTGCTTCCTGTGTCTTGCCTCATCGACTCCCTTACGAGGATGGGTTTGTTGGTTCTGAGCAGCTGTTGTTGTTTCCCCCTCGAAGACAGTGACCCATTTGCTGGAATTTTTTGGCCGAAGGTTTGCTGAGATAAACCCTTCATTCACTGATAGAGTGTGGTCTTGAAAATAAAACTGTTCTTTGAAAGGGTAGAGGTGGGACGGAGTTGAGCCGTGTTCAATAGGAACCTAGTCTGCGATGGTATGAGCAGGAGAGGGTGATCCTAAGCCTTGAAGGGGAGGTGAGAAAAAAAATTGTTCAAGAGAGGGGGAAAAGGAGATGCTTGGTATCGCGGGCTTGGGTATGGACTAGGAAATGTTTGAAGGGGAGGATGTGAATGGGAGACTGTAGTGTAAAGGGAAGGGAGGGTCTGTGACAGGGAAGGAGGATGGGAGCTAAGGCACGAGTTGGGTGGGGATGGAAGAAGTTTCTAGAGAGACAACCCCAAAAGTTCTAACACCTCCTACCCAAAAGAGGTTTGTTGGAGCCTGGCCCAGAAAAATCCTAGATATTCCTGAGAGCTGTGAAAAAAAGTCCTCCTGTGAAACCGACGATAAAAACCCATCCAACTGCTCTGTGAAGGTCTGGTCTTGACTGCCAACTTTCAATTTCCAAGGTAGCGGTTCATCAGACTCGGGAGAGTAGTCCACCACATCATCATAACCGACCATGGTGGCTTAGTGGCTGAGCGAGGTGAACCCAAGATTTCCTTTGTTCAGTCCGCCGCTGGAGTAATCCAAAAACCAAGAAGAGAAGCAGGGACCCCAGCTGTTTTGACATTCGATTAGCTCCATTGCTTTGGTATAGGTCATAGGTATCACTCATGTGACCCGAGGTGAGTCCAAAGGTGCAACCGCAGGGGGAGGGCGCGCAACTGAGATTTCCTTGTCAGTAGGGGAGAGGAGCTAGGTGGGACAGGAGGCTCGTGATCGTAGTAGGTGGCCCGTGGGCCTCCAGAGTTGTTAGGCTGTAGAGCTCCATTCTCTCCAATATCAACGGTGCATTAAACCCAACTCCTAAAAATAACACAGATCCATAATGTAATTTTAACAAATTGCACAATTCATTTGCAAAAACTACTATTTTTTATTATTTTAATTTGGTTTGTTGCTTATATATATATGTTTTGAAATTTTGTTTTGGCATTGTAATTGTTTTAATTTTCATAATTTTCAATTTTTGCATTTGTTGTTTTATTTGTTTTTTTATTTGGTTAGTTTTTAAATTTTTTTTTTTTTTTATTGTAGTTTAGGTTTGGTTTTAAAGTAATGAAAATTTTTGTATTGTTTTTGTGCATTTAAAAAATATTTTTTTTTAAAAAAAAAATTTTTTTAGTTTTATTTTTTATTTTTAGGTTTGTTTCTTGGTTTTTTTTTAGCTTTTAAGGGTGTTTTAAAAAAAAAAAAAAAAAAAAAAAAAAAATTTTTTTTTTTAAATTCAACTTTTTTTTAAGGTTTTAAGTTGTTTTTATATTTTAATTTTTTATTGTGTTATGTAAGTTGTTTTTTATATTTTAATTTTTTTATTGTGTTATGTAATGTTTTTTTTCTTTAAAATGGTGTTATATCTTCTTTTAACTTGTTTACGGAGTGTTTTATTTTTCATTTTTAACGTAAATTAAAGAAAAATAAAAATTAATTAATTAACAACTTTTAAGGTTTCAAGTTTAGGGGCCAATTTTAAAGTTTTTATTTGCGATGGTACCAGTGGTGAACGCCATAGTTCCAATTAAGCCATTTTTTGACTCTAGAAATAAAAGTGGTGCTATTGGTAGCACCACTTTTTGGTTCGAGGGTCAATTTACCACATTTGCCACAATCGTATCAGTTGTTGATTTTGGTGTTTTTGACAAAAAAATATGGGTTTTTTGGGTTAGAGTTCTCGTTTTGAGGTCACAATTCTCGTTAATGTTGGACACTATGTTTATTATGGAAGGGATCATCTCTTGTTCACTTGCCTCTTCGAGGGGGAATCCTCCTAATGAGCTACCGCTCCAAATACAATACTTGACTTTCCCATTACATTGCTTGAACCCCTTTATATAGTGCTACCAACCACCTAAAAACATTATAGAGGAGAAATATTCTAGAAGTGGAACCTTAATAAATCCTCTTACATTTATTGCATTCACACTAGGCCTTATTTATTAAAAGTAACCTTTATACATAACAATACTTATCTATTATTACCCCCCTTGGGTACCTCCCTAGGTACTCCATATTATTCCCCCTAGTTACACTACATTCCATTCACCTTATAAAAGCGTTGCCCTCAATGCTTGCTATGAGGGTGTACAACCATATACCAGGGTCCCATGGATAAGTGTGGACCATAACGTTGAAGTAGATTGAAGAACTAATGTCCCATGTAGGAGTGCGAGCCACCATGCCGAAGTATTCTAACGACAATTGTAATCCTGGGTCCCATGTCCAAGTCCTCATGTGAACTCCACTATGAAAATATCGAAACTCAATGGCCAGCTAAACACGATGCTCCAAGGATCAACACTGGTCATATGGATCCAAACATGTAGAGCCAACCAAAAAATCATCCACAAGTAATAGAGAATAATAAAATTGAAGAAGAGTATTCATAGAAAGTTCTTGTCTGCTTTCCAGGATGTAATATATAGAAGGTGGAGTAGAGTCATCAAATAGAAGAAGAAAATGGTTGTCCTCCCATAAATGACAAATATCCATATACTAATCATCACAAGCATCCTCAAAATCATACCAAGCTTATTCTTCTTGATTATATTCATCCCTGATGTCCTGTATAATATATCTCTCTTGCATTGCAAGTGTGATTGCTTGAATATTTTGAACACTTGTTTGGATATTTTGAACACATGCATGAATATTTTTAAACACTTGTCTCGAGGGATTCAAACTTTCGTTGAAGTTCCATGAGGAGTCAAATATCCATTAGAAACACCACATATAATATACCAAAAGAAATCTCTCACAATCCTCTATCCAATCGCACTGATCTGGTAGCAATTTGAACACCATGTCAAAAGTTATGAGCTCTGCAGTTACACTGCCTTCACGAAAAGCCCTAAAAAATGACTGATTTTAAATCAGTGATATCACTTCCGGATCTCTGATTCGGGCGATTGTTTTTTGAAATGGAATATTTTTGCAAGAGTAAATTAGATATGTAATTTGTTACGGAAAATTAGACACCAAATTTTACAGAAATCAACAAAATCACATGGTCGTTCACGGAATAACCCTAAAAATTAGCAGATTTTAAAATGCTAATAACTTCACTTCCCAGACTCCGTTTTAGTAAAAAACAAATTTGAAATTGGTTTTATTTCCAAGAGGAACTCTGATATACAACCAATTTTTACAAATTTTCTACAAAAAACTACATAAATTGTTCGAAGTGTTGTGACCCTCTTTTTCTTCTTTGAAAGATATGAAAAAAAAATGTTATTTTTTGTGGCTGAAGAAAGTGCTATAATACCACTTGTTAATTACCAAAGACCTGAATACAAAAGAACCATAATAGATCCAAGAACAATATAGAAAAATATCCCTTTTATTATTAACAAACCCTTAGGGTAGGGAAACACCATACAATAAATCTTATTATGTAAGGGATGCTCTCTTGTTCAGTTGCCTCTTCGACGGGGGAACCTCCTAATGAACTTCCTCTCCAAATACAATACTTATTGAATTTCCCATTACATTGGTTGAACCCCTTTATATAGTGCTACCTACCACCTAAGAACATTCTAGAGGAGGAACCTTATAAAAGTAAAACCTTCTAGTAAGTCCTCTTACATTTATTACATTCACACTAGGCCTTATTTATTAAAAGTGACCTTTATACATAACAATACTTATCTACTATTATCTCCCTTGGGTACCTCCCTAGGTACCCCATATTAATCCCCCTATATACACTACACTATTTAACCATGGGAAAAGTACCACCAAATCAAGGAGTAAAAGCAACGAAAGAGGGAGGACAACCCCCAAAGGACTCTAGATACTCACTTGTAAACAACCAACCAATGGGGTAATGCATGTACATAATATCAATATCAATGATGTGATCATACCCATAATAATGTCACTATTTCAATACAATATGGGATCATGGTGTCATGGAGCTAGATCATAATGTTGGGTCAAGAGGATCCAATCCAAGTACATAAATGTGGCCAATATCCAATTTGATTTGAATAAATAGGAAGAAAAAATATTAGGCAAAGGGGTATTGGATCACAACAACTAAAGCCTTGTTGAACAATGAAGGGGATTAAGATCTAGGAAGAGATATCTAACATGATGCTCGTCAGAGGTAGCTCAAAATAATTGATTACTAGACCAAACAAATCCAAAGCATTGCAATTGAAGTTGGATCACTATCACCAATGAAACACAAAATATATATGAAGTAATGTGATTGGTGGCTCCCAAATAGACCTAAAACTAGATGAAAAGAGTCATGCATGGTTGAGGTCTTCAATCAAATTGAGACATTGTTGTAATATTCCACTATAGAATTTGTGCTAAAATTTGATTTAGTTAGTTGGGGAATTTCGTCAAACATTTGGTATACAAGTTCCCAACTCCCTTGAAATCACTTCAATACTTGTTGTCCCAATTAACTCAAGTTTAAGGGTTGAATATTATGTCAAACACATCATATGTGACACCTAAATCTCTTCCAAATGAGTGGTTGTTCTTAATTTATGTGTGTCCTTATGTTTACTTGTAGCAGGTTGGTTGAAGTGTTTCATCAAACATGCTAATGTTGTAGATTTTGTTTTAATGTGTTTCATAATTGTTAAGTGTGCAAAATATCATAAAATGGCAAGGAAATACATGATAGACATATGAAAATAAATACCCAAAATATATTACAACAATAATAGAAAAATACATTAAATCTTTGACTTATTTATATGATATAAGTGTTCAATGCCAAGGAAATTTCCATATTTGCATACAATGATATGGAGGTTGTTTCTATGGCTGAAATGGCTCTGATACAATATAAATCTGCAACAATAATCTTCCACAAAGTAACCTCACCGATGACTACCCAAAAGATGGATCTCCCACATAAAATAGTAGCTCCAATGAAGAGAAATGAGCCCTAGTTGTAGAAAATTCGCCTTGTTGAATATCAACTTGATCCAAGGGAGAAATAACCTCAAATCCACGCCAAAAATTGCCCAAGATGTATACAACCAGGTCCCAACAAGTAGAAAGTGATGCAACCCCAAAATATGAAGTTCTCCACTACTAGATGCACCCCTCCAAGCAATATTTGGCCCTGGTCATATAAAAATCAATCCAACTGAAATGACTACACAAAATCTGAATCGGAAATGACGTTCTACTCTGGAAATGAAGCTCAGTGAGAAAATCCGAGTGATTCTCTCCCAAAATGACTAGCTAGGGTGGATAGTTTCACTACCGAAACTAATCTTGGGGTTTTCTCTATAAAACCCTAAAAACCCTAAGCTCTAAGAGCTCTCCAAGCCAAGAGGCCAAATATCAAAATATCAATCAACATAATGAGAGAATGAGCTCTCATCCCCTTTTATAGACCCACTTTTTCTTTTCTTCCATTCACTTAAATTATTTAAGTGACTTTCTAAGGTTATTTATCATATTAATTATTAATTCACCTTTTTAACCCCAGAAAGTGATTAATTCACCTTTATGACTTCTCTGGCCATTGAAAGTTACTTCTCATCATCCCATCCTATAGATCCTTTCTTCCCGGTTCCAATGAGCTATTACACTAAGGTGTGTATCCAAGTAATAATCTCAAAATGCTACTTTTAGTGCAAATAATTAAATTATGCCCAATAATAACCCTGTTTTACAAGAATCGTCGGAATGCAATGGAACTAAGAACAAGTTGTGCGGAAATTATCATGATGATGAATAAAGGTAAATAAACTAAGTTGGGGCCCATACAACTCATCCAACCCCTCTGAGCTCATTGATGACATAATCTCACCCCTTTGACCTCGCTGACTCAAGCCTCCTAAAGTGACTCCAACCACATGATAGGGGAATCTAAAAATGGGGGCATGACAATTGTATCCAACCAAATTGTTTGATTCTCAACAATATGATAAGGATCTAGAGTCTATTATGTGAACCAAATAATCAAGGAGCATTGAAAAATATGGAGAAAAATAAAACTCAAAAAAAGTTTATAAATGGGGTAGGACCCCCATTTCCTAAAATCATTTATATCTAGTTGAGTTTGAGATTATCGTGGGGTCCACAATATTAGGAGCTCATATCTTACATTCCGATCATTGGATTTTCTATATGTGTGTTATAGGTTAGATCTCTTACCCTCCTTGTAATTTCTATTCATTTAATTTTGTAGTTTAGGATTTTGTGGGCTTAGTGGAAACCCTGGAAGCTTGTTGACCGATTGCATTTTTTAGGGAATTTTTTGTGTCCCTCGAGCATAAATTCCCTTGATAGCTTCATTGTGCACACATATATGGGTTGATTTTTTGATGCAATGTAACATCCCCACTATAATCCCCAATTTAATTAATGCATAATGTAGATATAAATGTGGATGTGGCCAAACAATGTATTATGAGAATTGTATTTTCTGAATTGAAAATAAATATAATGTAATACCAGTTGTTGGGATATGGATGAATATGGGGGATGATTAATCTATAAGAGAGGGGGAATGCATAGAGAGTTCCCAAGAGGGGTCCAAAGGGAAATAATTTATGGGTATTAATTCAAACTCACATTTCTGAATTGTATTATCATTTTGGGAAAAAAATTATATTTTATGGTTGAGTATATGATAGCCCAATCATGGAATACCTATCATAGGGTGGGTGTGAGAGTCACATCCCATATTTATTGGAGAGCATGGGGCTGAGGTACAATCAAAATTGCGTAGAGTAAACATTCAATTGTCTTGGGGAAAGAGAGGAAATTTGTATGGGTAGTAACATGCAGTTTTTCACATTCAGTTTTACATGAACAACAAGTAAAGAAGAGGGGAGAAGAGATTGAGAGTTGGAACAACAAGGTTGGGTGAATTATGGAGCATGTTGGATTGTTTTTGGAGCATTTTGGAGCTAGAAATTGAAGAACCGGGTTGTCAAACTTGAAGAGTGAACTCTTGGGTGAGTTGCATTGTATCAACAAGTGTTTGTTGTTTTTTTTGCTGGTAGTTTTCCTTGTAGTGAGTTCCCTTGATATCTCAACAGAGAGATTCCTAGATACCTGAGCCAGAGAGCCCTGATAAAAAAATGATATTCTTGATGAGTGAGAGAAATGAAGGGGTACATTCCTTGGGTTGGGTAGGTCAAGAGGAAGAGAGCTAGAGGAATTTTGGGATAGTTGTAGGAGAAAATCAATGGGTTGTGTGATATGGAGCTATGAGGGACTATAAGAGGCACACTTATTTTGTGGATTCCTAGCCCTAGATAGAGGGTGAATTGTTGTTGATAATTGGAACAACAAGTCTATGGTTGGGTAGAACGTCCTCCCCAAGCACTGGTTGCACAAACGTTTTATAAAAGATAAGTGTTTATCTATTTGTTGAGTTATTCCATGAATTTAATTGTTGTGATTAACTTTGTATATGTGAATTCTTAATTGTTGTTGTGAATGAGTTATTAGATGCATTCATGGTCATTTAGAGTGTTGTAGATTCATTTAATGATGGGTATAAGAAATTAGTTGAATATGTGTTTAAATCGTAGTTGGTAAGCTACAAGATTTGATTAGCAAAGGAAAATTTTGTTTTTATGTGTATTTCTGCACATAATGTTCCCTAGTTAAGCTGGGGAACATTACATAATGGTACCAGAGCTCAAGGTTCAACATTGATTTTGTATGGGCTAGGAGCCAACACAAATTGGGCAAATTGATGGTTACAGATTTTTTCCTATGGCGAATTTGGGGGAAAATGGTGAGCATAAGTGAAATCCCCAAATTTTGAGCAGATTTCGAGTTTAAGTTCTTTAGAGCAGGCAAAGAAGAAAAAATTTGGCGTCAAATTACAAGTTGTAGAGTCAAATTTGGCCTTGGAAGACGAATTCCTGTGTGTTTCAAGGCCGCTGTGAGGTTTTGCGGATGGACGACCCACATTAACTTGACCTAGAGAACAATCGGTTGAGATTCAAACGCAAAAGATCAAAGTAAGGCATTCCTGAAAGGCCTTTGGGAAGAAGGTTTTGGAAGGACTTGGAGTCGAGCCTGAGGTTGAGTTTGACGATGTGAGCCAGAAATAACAAAAGTCGTTAGATTGGCCATATATTTTCCAAACCATTGGATTTGCGGGAGGTGTTCAAGAGATATCGTTTGGAAGGTTGGTCATGTTTTGGCATTTGAAAAAGTCAGTACGACCAAGGTAACCAATGCACAATTTTGGCATCCTGAGATGATCATGGTCATTGAGCGACATGATTGTTGACCATCCAATCTATCAAATGAGCATGTTTCCTTGAAAGGGCTGAGGGTGAAAGAGAATTCCACGTTAGTGTTCCATGTTAGAGGACATGTCAGCAAGGGCAAGCGAATTAGTGAGTGCCACGTATCATTTGGATGCAGGTCTTCAAAAAGGAGATAATTTTGATGGTTCAGAAAGGATGGTTTTCGATAAGTCTTCAGAATGAGTTTGTCGAAAGGTTCATTCGAGGAGAGTGCTTACGATGGGTGAGTCTGGTAGAACGATATTGATAGGATGTTAGAGCTCGACGTTCATAAGGGTATGGGAACATGGAAATTTTTGTTTCCAACAAAGGGTTTCCAATGGGAAGAGTTTGACAACGTTTTAGACTGTGGATTTTGAGAATTCGCGTAACCGACAATTGAATCTTTTCAATGGGAAGGTTCTAAGGAAGATATTTGACAAGCCTGTAGAGGACTAACCATAGCTTGGCAAGTCCAGGAAGATCAATGATTGGTATTAATAAATTTTGAGATCAACGGTTTGGATCTAAATATTGTTAGAGCAGTAAATTAGTGATTTTTTTCATGAAAAAATCCAGTTTTTGAAGGTCTTCATCTTGCAAGGCATTTTTGAGGGTCTAAACAACGTTTTTAGAAAATAAAATTTGTACAAAATTGTATGTCCTTGAAGAAAAAAATGTTTCTACATCTAAAATGATAGATCTCGGAGAGAGATTTACAACAAGATAAAATATTCACCAAATGGAGCTTGTATGAGGGAGTTACAACCAAAACAGTCAAGGGTAAAATTTAGTACCAGGTTTCTTTTAGAGGGCATAACTCCTAGATCAGGAGTCATTTTGGGGCCTATTAGAAGTATATGGAAATCTCATGGACTATAGAATTCATACATGGAGCCAAATTTGAGTTTCGGGTATCTAAAAATGTATTGGGAAAGAAAGAGGACACATGTAGCATGTAGGGTTGAAAAGGGAAAATGGTCAAAACTTATGAAGACCATAACTTTCTTCTTAGAACTCATAATTGGGAAAATAAATAGTTGATGGAAAGGTATTAATGAGGAGAATACATATATTAACCTAGAAAATAAATTTAATTAGTAAATTTTATAGTCATGTCAAAATAATATGACTAGTGACACTAAAGGGCAAAACAAAAATGCATTCTTTTGCGAATTGTGTATGTATTTATTTTCATCTAACATAAATTATTTGCATGCACATTTTCTATATAATTAGAGGTTAAAAGAATTATTTTTTTTTCTATATGAGAACCAAAATAATGGAAGATTCCCAAGGTCCTACAATCATAAGGATGAATTTATAGGTCTGCATGTCAACATGGGGAATGTTGAGACCGAGTCAAATGGAAGAAGAGATAGGCATGAACCTACAACTATGAGAAGCATGCATAGAGAAGTGTAGATCTATAGAGATGATAATGAAAATATTATGAAGGATAAAGAAGAGATACTTGAGAGCTTGAACATGTTGTAGAAGCAATCCAATAAAGACTCTAGAAAAAATCTTGAAGCTAGTGCTAGAAAAGTGACAACATCAAAATACCATAGTAGAAGGGATGTGCATGGGAATGATAGACAGTCAAGAAGTAGGAGTAGGCACCATCATTCCCTAGAGAAACCCACTAGGAGAGCTCATGCTAGTTCAAGGCCAAGGAGAAGCCCAAGTGTGTCTCATGTTAGGAGACAAAGGACAAGGCATGAGGGAGACATATTGCAAGGTGAACTCAGGAAAATCAAGCCACCAAATTTCAATGTTGAGAATAAGAAGGGAGAAGAGACCAAGGTCCGACTATTGAAAATGAAGAAATATTTCTAGTTGCATGATTACCCCTCCAGGGTAGACACACAAATTGCAATCTACCACTTGCAAGGAAATACAACCATGTAGTGGGACCAACTTAAACAAGACAATCATCTTAATGAGAAGATGGTCTCATTGAGGAAGTTCAAAGGATATTTCCAAGAGAAATATTTGTTTGAACATTGATACGAGAGGAATATGAAAGAGTTATTTGAAATCAAGTTGGGAAGCATGACAACAAATGAGTATGAGAAGAGGTTCTTTGAATTGTTGAGGTATGTTGACTTCATAAAATATGAGAAGGTAAAAATCCAAAGGTTTTTGAGTGGATTACCCTCCTATAGTGACACGATACAATACAATAACCCCAGGACTTTGGAGGAGACCATAAGGAAATAAAGGCACCTCTATGAGTAGAGTAGAGGGAGGCCAGTCTTTCAAAAGACCTGGAATGACAAGATGAAAGGAAAGAGGGAGAAAAGGTAGAAAGGTTTTAAGCCACCCTTTTTCAAGAATAAATCTCAAGAAAATTAGCAAGTTCGGTCAACCCAAAATGAACACAAGATAGTAGATTATTTTAGTAAAATTCCAAGGAAGAAAACTATACGATGTTGGGGATGTAAAGGGAATCACTTGTATAGGGATTTCCCTCACAAAGGAGAAATAATGAGGATTTTCCACAACATTCAGGAGGCTGAAACAGTAGAACATATGGGAGGAAGCATGCCAAGGATTTATGTAGCCTTGGACAACAAGTAAGTAGAGTATCAATCCCCCATGATTGAAGTGGAAGGTAAGATTGATAACCATCCCATAAAAAATTTAATTGATTCTGGAGCTAGCCATAGTTACATATACTCTAACATTATTGAAATATTTCACTTGCAAAGGAGTAAGCATAAGAAATCTTAGTTAGTTCAGTTAGCCACATGGGCTAAGAGAAAGATCAATGAGTTGGTTAAATATTGTCGGATAGACATGAATGGACTCAATACAAAGGTGGATGTGAACATTATACCTTTGGGTTCATATGATTGTCTAATTGGCATGGATTAGTTGGAAAAACACCATGTTTTCCTAGATTGTTACAACAATAAAATAACTTGTCTTGATGAAAAAGGGAAGAAAGGAAAGATTCAAGGCAGTCTAAGAGATGTCGTTGTTAGAGAAATAACCATGCAGCTAAAAAAGAGTTTTAGGAAGGGATGTCGATTTTTTGCAGCCCACATGGAAGAGGCAGTTAGTGATAAAGTGGAAAATATTGAAGACCATTCGGTCTTGAAACATTTTGAATATGCTTTTGAAGATATTCTAGGATTTCCACCGAAGAGAGACATTGATTTCTCTATTGATTTGGTGCCAGGTGCTATTCTAGTGTTCAAGACACCTTAAAGAATGGGCACACCAAAATTGAAATAATTGCAAATGCAGCTAGAAGAACTTTTGAAGAAGGGGTACACACACCCAAGTGTGTCACCTTAGGGATCCCCAGTTCTTTTTGCAAAGAATAATGATGCAACCTTAAGGTTGTGTATTGATTTTAGACAACTGAACAAGGTCACTATAAAGAACAAATATCCCTTTCCAAGGATTGATGATTTACTTGATTAGTTGAAAGGTGCAAGAATATTGTCCAAGATTGATTTGAAATCAGGCTATCATGAAGTGAGGATAAAAGAAGAAGATATCAGTAAAATAATGTTCAGAACAAGGTATGGGCATTATGAATTCATGGTAATTCCATTTGGACTATCAAATGCCCTGACTATTTTTATGTGTCTAATAAATGGAGTGTTGAGGGAGTACCTGGACAAGTTTGTAATTGTTTTCTTAGATGATATTCTCATATACTCCAAGTCTGAAAAGGAGAATGATGAAAATATGAGAATGGCGCTAAATGTTTTAAGGGAGCATAAATTGTATGCAAAGTTAAGTAAGTGCATCTTTTATCAAAAGAAGATCCATTACTTGAAGCATATTATTTCGGAAGATGTAATAGCAGTCGATCCTGAGAAGGTAGAGGCCATTAGAGGATGGCCAGCGCCAAGAAATTTGACAGATGTAAGATCATTCATGGGTCTTGCAAGTTATTACCGAATATTCATAAAATGGTTTTCAAATATTGCAATCCCAATCACTTCTTTGAAAAAAAAGGGAGTGAAGTTCGAATGGAATCCAAAATGTGAAGAGAGTTTCCAGCAGTTGAAATTTTTTTGACAAATGTTCCCATATTAAAGATTGCATATCCATATGAAGACTTTGTAGTGTGCACAGATGCATGCAAGGAAGGGCTCGATGGAATCCTTAGTCAAAAAGATCACGTGGTATGCTATGAGTCCCAAAAATTAAAAGAGCATGAGAGAAATTATGGTACTCGTGATATAGAGTTAGTAGAAATTGTAAATGCATTAAAAATGTGGAGGAATTATCTCATGGGGAAGGGGTTTGAGCTAAGAACAGTCCACCGTGGTCTGAAACATTTATTTGGACATCAAACATTCAATTTTAGACAAAATGGGTGGTTCAAATTTCTTAGTGAGTATGACTTCAGAATTAAACATATCAAAGGAAAATAAAATCAAGCGGTTGATGCACTTGGAAAAAGATCTCATGAAGTACATATTCCATCCATTACCATATACATGATAGATTTAAAAGATAAAATTCTCGAAGCAAAAAAATCAGATCAACTTTATCTGCAAATAAAATAAAACTTACAACAAGAATGTTCACATCAGAAATTTAAAAATTATGAATTAAAAGAGGATGGAATCCTCTTGTACATAGGCAAGTGTATGTGCCAAATTCCATGGAGCTGAAAAATAAAGTGTAGAGAGAAATGTATAACGTGCCATATGATGGGCACCTAGGATATCAAAAATCTATTACGGTTGTAAGGAGTCAATAATTTTGGTCAAGAATGAAGAAAGAAGTGGCTAACTACATAACATGGTGTCTAGAGTGTCAAAAGGTGAAAACATAACACATAAATCCAGTGAGTTTGTTGCAGCCATTGCCCATTCCAGAATGGAAATGAGAAGTGGTTATGGTATATTTTATTACAAATATTCCTGGAACAATGAAGCAACATGATTCCATCATGTTGGTGGTGGAAAAATTGACTAAGGAAACACATTTTATTCCTGTGAAGACAAGACACAAGGAAAAAAACATTGCAAAGATTTACATCAAGGAAGTTCTCAGGCTACATGGAGTGCCTAAGGAAATAGTTTCAGAAAAAGATTCCAAGTTTACATCCAAATTTGGCAAGGTTTGTTCAAAGGATTTGGGACAAATATTAATCTTAGTATATCGTATCACCTAGAGTTAGATGGGAAAATAGAGAGGACCAATAGGATAATGGAAGACATGCTCATAATGTATGTGATGGATTAACCATCAAAATGGGAAAACTATATCCACTTAGTGGAGTTTGCTTATAATAATGGGTATCAAGCCTCATTAAAAATGAGTCCATGTGAATCTTTGTATGGAAGGAAGTGTAACACACCAGTGAGTTGGAATACCTAGCAAACAGAGCCATCATTGGGCCATATTTTTGAAGGAAATGGAAGAGAAGATGACAAGGATTAGACATAATTTAAAGGCTACCCAAGATAGGCAGATGAGTTATGGGTACAAGAATAGAGTTTTTAGATATTTTTAAGTGGGGGAACATGTTTTCCTAAAATTTAAAGAAAAAAGAAGTTCGATAAGATTGAGTTGTTGCCCGAAGTTGGCAACAAGATATTGTGGGTCTTTTGAAATATTAGAAAAGATAGGCCAATTGCACACATGCTAGCATTGTCTACATCCATGAGAGTGAATAATATATTTCATGTGTAGTTATTAAAGAAATATGTTCATGACCCTAACCACATAATTGATTGGACTGTGATCAGGTGGAAAACAAAGGGGATTTTCGGGTGGAACCAGTATTCATCCTAGACCAAAATGTAAAAGTTCTCTGGAAAAAATACATAGGGTTGGTTAAGTTTCAATGGAACTACTACGATCTTGAAGATGCAACATGGGATCATGAAGAAACCATGCGGGACAAATACCTACAATTGTTTTCCAATTTTGAAGAAAATAGAAATTGAAAACACAAGACTCCATTTTTGGGTAGCTAGTTACCAGAACCACATCTCAAATATTCCTGGTCACCTATGTTGATAGCCTTGATAAAATATTGGTGCAACCTGATATACTGAAGGTAGTGAAGGGGGCACATTTCTTGGGTTAGCATGTTGAGAAGAACGAGAGATTATGGTTGGGATTGTTGTTGGAGGGTAAATATTGCAGATTTTTCTTTTATTTTCTAAGTATTGTGATGAAATTTTATATATGTATTTTGGCATGGTGTGATGCATTGAGGATGATGCACAATTGTAAAGGAGGTGGAATGTAACATCCCCAAAATAATCCCTTTTTTTAATTTTTGCATAATGTATACATAAATGTGGCTATGGACAATCAATGTATTATGTGAAATGTAGTTTATGAATTGTAAATAAATATAATATAATACCAGTTGATGGGATATAAAAAGATATGGGAGATGATTAATCCACAAGAGAGGGGGAATTCCTAGAGAGTTCCCAATAGGGGTCCAAAGGGAAATAATTCATGGGTATTAATTCAAACCCACATTTCTAAATTGTATTATCAGTTGGAGAAAACTTCTATTTTCTAGTTGAGTGTATGAGAGCAAAATCGTTGATTACCTATCATAGGGTGGGTGTGAGAGTCACATCCCATAGATATTGGAGAGAATGGGGATGAGGTATAATCAACATTGGGCAGAGTGAGAATTCAACTATCTTGGGGAAAGAGAGGAAATTTGTATGGGTAGTAACAACCAATTTTTCACATTTAGTTTTACATGAACAACAAGTAGAGAAGAGGGGAGAAGAGCTTGGGAGATGGAACAACGAGGCTAGGATAATTATGGAGAATACAAGAGTGTTTTTGGAGAATTTTGGAGCTGTAAATTGAAAATCCAGGTTATCAGGCATGAAGAGTGAACTCCCGGGTGAGTTGCACTATATCAACAAGTGTTTGTTGTTGTTTCTGCTGGTGTTTTTCCTGGCAATGAGTTCCCTTGAGTTCAATCAACGAGATTCCTAGCTACCTGAGCCAGAGAGACCCTGATAAATGAATGGGACTCCTGATGGAATGAGAGCGGTGAAGGGGTACATTCCTTGGGTTGGGAAGGTCAAGAGGAATAGAGCTGGAGGAATTCTGAGATAGTCGTAGGAGAAAACTAGTGGGTTGTGTGATATGGAGATGTGAGGGACTGTGAGAAGAACCCTTGTTTTGTGGATTTCTAGCCCCAGATCAGAGATGACTTGTTGTTGATAACTAGAACAACAAGTCTATGGATGGGTGGAACGTCCTCCCCAAGCAGCTGGTTGCACAAACATTTTATAAAAGATAAGTGTATATCTATTTGTTGGTTATTCCATGAATTTGATTATTGTGCTTAAATATGTATATGTGAATGGTTAATTGTTCTTGTGAATGAGTTATTAGTTGAATTCATGTTCATTTAGAGTGTTGTAGATGCATTTAATTATGGGTATCAAAATTTAGTTGAACATGTGTTTAAATCGTAGTTGGTAAGCTACAAGATTTGATTAGCAAAAGAAAATTTCATTTTTATGTGTATTTATACAAGTGATGTTCCCTGGTTAAGCTAGGGAACACTACATGCAATATGTGTTCATTTGTTTAGTGAAAAAATGCATGTCATCTGCACTTATCCAAGAAACATGTGTGTGTTGAGAGCACACTTGTGTGAGAGAGAGGTGCACGCTTGTAACACACGAAATAATGGTAAGGGTGGCCACAACTAAAAAAACAAAGGAAATAATAAGGATAGTCAACCTTAGGAAAAACAATCCAAGATGCAAGAAAAGAAGGCTAGTGGGAAGTCGAAGGACATTCAGAAGTGGTGTGAGTTCTATAAAATCCCTTCACACAACATTGATCAATGTCACTCCAATTAATCATCGTTGGGTGAGATGAAAGCCTAAGAATTGAATTTTGGATTCAACTTTGATTCAAATATAAATAAGAGAAAGAAAATCATTGATGTAAAACCCAATGTTACCATTGCTACCACCAAGATCAAGTAAAGGAACTAGAGGAGATCAAGGAAGGTAAACACTTATTCCACTCACAGATGTGGGTGAAGGGGACTCTACTACATTTTATTATTGATACTAGTAGCTAGAAAAGCT
>SNQJ01S0022527.1:74583-98865 GCA_010110895.2 Picea sitchensis
TTGATCAGGTTGTTAAAGAATATTATGCTTGTAAAAGTGCATCAGTAGACTTCTAGCATAAGGACATCAAACTTTTGATAGGAGAGAATATGGAATTAAATCCAATCATCTTTTGTGCAACTTCTATGTGTGTGATCATATATAAAAAGAGGTAAAGAGTACATCAACCTAATCTAAATAATTCACAAGTGGTTGTGTTCACATAATCCAAGATGAAGCCAAAATTAGCAAAAACGACTTGCCCAACATGGTCAAACTAGTAAGTTTATCATCACTCATTGGGTGAGTGTCCCTTATACTTTCTATAGTTGTTGCAAATTTAGAAGGTAAAGGTGATGAAGGGTTGTGTTTTGTGTTGAATAGTTCATATTCAAACACAAACCCAAGCTTGAGGAATAATTTCAAGGTAAAAGGATGTATTATATAAACCTTCCTCTCAAAAATCTTTGGGGAATCTTGCATAAAAGGTCATGAAATTTCAAATACCTCCACATAGCATCATGATATAGGTCTATTTAAGAATTAAAATAGTGTTTTTTCATTCCAAAAAGTCTACAAATAGAGCAATCCTGACCCAAAGTGACAATGGTTGAAAACTAACATTTTGTGAACATTGGAACACCAGTAGTAAACAAAATTTCATCCATTCATTTGCATGAAGATGAGATCAATTACACTATTGAAAACATTACTCTATTCAAATATTTCCTTGACATGCAATTGTTGCTTGAGCAAAATGCCACTTATGATCAAATGTTTCAAGAAGCTTCTATTTCTATAAATATAGTGAAGACACGATCTCAGGGTACATTGCTTAGGTGGCATTCTCCTATGAATCCATATGGATTGATTAAAAGGGTATTTCTTATGAAATATTGTTGGAACAAGGGTAGAACCAGGGTTCAACGCTTCGACAATGCACCAACAAAACCCTAACTACCGACCCTTTCAGAAACACCTACGAAGCAGGTGAAGTCTCACCCGAGGTAGAGGAAAGGGGGTTACAGGACTCAGGTGTCTGTAACCAAGATGGGACACAGATTTGTGATTACAATTACTTCGTAGAGTAATTAAGAACAACAAACATTAGTTTATCGAATTTATTCACATCGCATAACAAAACCTAAGGGTAGATCGATGCAGTAACAATGACAAAATACACATCGCACTTAACATTATAAGTTATATATAACACATTCAACATAACTAAAGCACTAAGCATTTATAGATCTATCTATAATACATAACAATCAATGCACTAAGAATATCAACAACATAATTATCATAGCACAAAGAAAACCATCAAGACATGATATACGTGGTTCACCCCAATGTGGGGCTACGTCCAACAATGACTTCTTCTTTTTTATTAGGCTTCAATATCTTACATTCATCTTTTCCTATGCACTAAGCCACAGAGCCAAGCTTTGCATCGAACAAGTGATTTGTGCACTAAGCGCTAGATCCACCTTCCCAAAATCAGGTCAAGGCACAAAGCCAAATCCTCTATCAAGCACAAAGCCTTACATACACAGTTTGTTGCACTAAGCAACCCAAAACTACTTGCACTTAGCCTTGCAAGCTATCGAATCCTTTCTACATTACATTCTTACTTATTTATACTTTTACATTTACAAAAAGGTCTAATCATGGGTAAAACCATGTGCCGACATCCCATAACCCATTACAAAACCCTAAGATCCCCATGTTGGGTCCACAAAGCCCACAAAACAAGTGAGATTTGCGATCTCAACTCCGCATGAGCACTCCTTCCTCGATCACTACATCGAAGTCCAAAAAGTGGTCAAACCTGACCAATGTTTCCTCAAAAATTGATTGAGGTCCAACAGGCCCCTAAAAATACTCACCTATGAATCGTCCTGCGTCACTCAGATCTGGGAAACGCTACTTCGAAGGCCTTGAGCTTAGCTCAAGGTGCCTCGACTTGTTTCTTCGCTTGATCTTCGTGCTCAACGAATTCCTGGATAATTTTATCTATAACAGGCCCTCCTAGGTTCTCTTCCACTATCGTAACCACTTGTTACAGTTGCAAACCTTATCCTTTGATCTCTTCAAACACCGGGCAAGCTTCCTCCTGCACCGGTTATAGCCTCTGTGTGACTTCCATTACTCTTCCCTGGATGGTAGTAATCTGCTGCTGGGCCACACGTTGTTTTTTGTGATGTCTTCATTCTCTCGACTGCAGTGAGTGACTTCATATGCGCTTGAATTGTTAGTGCCTAGTACTATGCCTCGTGTAGCTGAGCTTCCAACTTCCTAAGATATGGATCTTCCGTGAGGTGTTCGTAGGTCTGCGTGCTTCTGTCACTTAACTGTTTGCATTATGAGGCGAGGGATCTTATCCTTCTGACTGCGCTCTTAGTGGCTTCCTCCCTCTGGTCACTCACTTCATGTGGAGTGCTTAGTACTGCCTAGATCTCCAAATCCTTTACCCTTTCTTGAAGCTCCTGGATGGCCTCAACGAGCTTCATCACTTGAACCTCAACTACGTAATGTTCCTCTTATGCCAAGCCTGACATAGAGCAAAGTGCTCTCCTCACCACTTCTTTGACTGCAGTCTTCTCTACGAGAAGATAGTCCTTTTCCCTTTGTATCTTCACTTTGTCTTCCTCGAGCATCGCCCAAAACTCATCTTTCTCATTTTCATAAGCAGTTACACAATACTGCACAACTCATAATTTCTCCAAGATTTTTTTTTTCTTGTTTCAAGGTTTTTGTAGCCTTCTCCTTCTCTTCTTGAACTTGCTGAAGTTGAGCCTTTGTTGCATCTACAAGTCTTTGAAGTTGGGTTGGTTCATCCCCCAACTCTGCAATCTCTAACGAGGAAGGTGCAGTAGGGACTGCGCGGACCGAGTGAATAGCTTCCAGTACTTCGCTCAATTCCTTTTCTATCCTACCATATAGTTCATCCTGCTTCACTCCATATCTCTGCAAGAGATACTCAGAAGTATCCTCCATCGCTTCATGGACTAGACTGATATCATCCTCAATGAGTGTAGCCTCTAGCTGGGGCTTACTGGCGCTGGTCTTCTTTCTTACCGAGGGTTTATGCGGAGAAACCTTCTTCTTCTTCGGTGTTTCTGTCTCGGTAGGGGGATCCTTCGGCAGTGTAGCTTTTCCTTCTCCTTGTTTTTCTCCTTCATCCCCTCCTCCTTCTTTATTTACTTTGTCTCCTACTCCTGTGGGCGATCCAGATCCATTTACTTCCTAGGTGTTGTCTTCCTCATCAGTCTGTACATCCCGTACTTCCTCCTTTTTCTTTTTCTTCTTCGCACTTGTCTGTCTTGCATGCTTGAACTGGGTGACCAAGGAGCTTCCTATGATGTCAGGGTCGGAGAGTTCTTCATCATCAACTGGTACAAGGAACTCTTCTGGCCACTCATTCATGATCTATTACATGTCTTCATTTGTCAGCTTATAGTAAGACTGTAACTCTTCCTTTCTCTCATCCTTGCGTGCAGTGATATAAATAAAATGTGGATCTGCACAGAACTTAGCTAGTGGTATTTATTTATGAAAGGTGAGTGGTGTCATGCGTGGAAATGACTCAATGGAAACATTCAGTTGGTGATAGTAGGCATGGAACACTGTGTTTGACTACCATTGCTTCGACATGTCATTTGTATACCATAATGTAGAAAATCTAGCTGCCAATGGCTCTGATGGTTCAATTTCTAGAAAAGATGCTCCCTCCAACATTTTCCAAGCGACAAATGAAATCAACACAAGTAGCCAGATGAAGTGGAACTCGTATCCATGATCATGTGCTTAAAGACATTCTTTCTCAAGCTCGTTGACGAGGTAATTCACCCAATTCATCTGCATCCCCTCCACGCATTTTCGTGGTAGGTCCACCACGAACTCGGTGACTTGCGTGGGGCGATTCTTTCTTACAAGCTTGCCAGCTATGAGTTGGCAAGCGAGGCGCATTGTGCCATCCTAGATAGAGGATACCTTGTAGCCTCTCTTTCCCTTTTCAACTTTTCCATATGCTTCCTTAATGCGTTGTGCCAGGGAGGGATCCGAGGCCTTCCTTGGGTAGAACTGCCGAGTGTTGGGTCCCTGCATACTCAATCTTGTGATCAAGTGGATCAACGTTGGATCCACAATAATCCACCTGTCGAGCCACAAGTATCCACCATGATAAAACGACAAGAGGAGTTTAACGCAAGCATTAACCTCCTGATGTCAACCAAAATGAGGAATCTTCATGACATTCAATATCGTGGACTGTGCTAGCTCCTTAATCCAAGGCTGGGAGACTATGCAAGACTTCTTCCCAGTTGTCTTCATCAGGTATCTGTGAGGTGCGAGCATGACATAGTTATTTCTATCTTCAAGGTTAAATTCACTATTCTTCTGAGATGGGATCTGTCCCAACTGGTTTCCAACTATGCGTATCCCCTTCGGGATGTATGCGGTGACCAAAGTATACTCGAAGTCTCATGGGATGTTGTTGCGGTTGACCGTGCTAGCCAAAGGCGGGATATAATCAGGTAAGATCGATGGGATCTGCTTCGCATTAGCTAGAGCATCATGATGCTTACTTCGCTTCTCAGTCGCGGGTTTAGTATGACCCAAACGTCGTCCAGTTGAAGGGGAAGCCTGGAGTCCCCTAGTCGACAATGCCTGAACACCTTCATACATAGCTCTGTCAGCCATAAACTTCTTAAGAACCTTCGATGGACTTCTCTAACTCAGTCTATTCACCCAACATTCTCTCTTTTAGATCGACAGGTCGGGGTAGGAGAACATACAGATGGAGTAAACAAAGGATGGCGAGGTCTAGGTTCTGAAATCATAGTTCGACACACAATCATTTCTCAGCTAATCAAGGGAGGCAAAAAGTGGTCCCGACGCAACGTCGGACGGGTTAAATAAGCGAGCGTCATAACAAATTCTTCCAATGGGAAGGACTTCTTACATCAATGAAAATTTTTCCATTATGGCGCGGTCTCAATGTCCCAAATGCAGTCTATTCGCCCATAAATGTGTTTCTCAATGTCCCGGCAATGGAACCATTTTTTGGCACAGGGGCAGACCCAGGGTTCAATGCTTCAAAAATGCACCAACAAAACCCTAACTACTGGCCCTTTCGGCAACACCTGGGAAGCAGGCGAAGTCTCACTTGAGGTAGAGGCAGGGGGGGTTACAGGAATCAAGTGTCTGTAACCAAGATGGGACATAGATATGTGATTAAAATTACTTCGTAGAGTACTTAAGAACAACAAGCATTAGTTTATCAACTTTATTCACATCGTAGAACAAACCCTAAGGGTAGATTGACATAGTAACAATGACAAAATACACATTGCACTTAGCGTTATAAGTTATATCTAACACATTCAACCTAACTAAAGCACTAAGCATTCATATATCTATCTATCATACATAACAATTAATGCACTAAGCAGATCCACAACATAATTATCATAGCACAAAGCAAACCATCAACACATGATATACGTGGTTCACCCCAATGTGGGGCTACATCCACCAACGACTTTTTCTTCTTTATTAGGCTTCAATCTCTTACATTCATCTTCTCCTATGCACTAAGCCACAGAGCTAAGCTTCGCACCAGACAAGTGATCTGTGCACTAAGTGCCAAATCCACCTTCCCAAAATCAGGTCAAGGCACAGAGCCAACTCCTCTATTAAGAACATAGCCTTACATACATAGTCTATTGCACTAAGCAACCCAAAAATACTCACACTTAACCTTGCAAGCTATCGACTCCTTTATACATTACATTCTTACTTATTTATACTTTTACATTTACAAAAAGGCATAATAATGGGTAAACCCATGGGTCGACATCCCATAACCCATTACAAAACCCTAATATCCCCATGTTGGGTCCACAAAGCCCACAAAACAAGTGAGATTCACGATCACAACTACGTATGGGCGCTTCTTCCTTGATCACTATGTCGAAGTCCAAAAAGTGGTCAAACCTGACCAATGTTTCCTCAAAACTTGGTCAAGGGCCAACAAACATAATATAAGGAGAATTTTTCTTCCCCATGTGACTATATATGCCTCCAATTCCGCTACGAGAGAATCTCTTATTCCATATGACCATAGGACAAGTCCTTCTGTGTTAGGAACTCTATATTCTTCATGTTCCCAAGTTTCCACAAGCAATATAATTTCAATTTCACTTGGGATCCAACTTAACTTAGGACTTTTACTCCATAGAAATACATGATAGTTCCAAGAGAAGATACCAAATGTGCCAAATTCTTATTTTTTTATGGTTTTTATCTCTAATAATTTCTTTTCTATTTCCATATATTGCCTATTTCCTTTCCTTCCCATCTTCTTTTACATTTTGAACTTTCTTCCTTAATTTAACTTGATCCTCATTTATAAATATTCCCTACCCTTTTAGACTCAAAGTTTTACTAAGTATGTCATATTTATGGTTAGTAGAGCTTTCCCTAACACACATTCAATTATCTTTATGTTCAATTATTTTTCTGAACCTTTTCAATTTGTAACTTGTTTTGTAGGTCTTCCATCACTAGTTCTAGCATGTCATCTTATTCCTTCTCCTTTAGACAAAACGTTATGAGGTTTGAGGTTCTTCTATTGCACTTATAGTCTAATTCTATTATGTTATTCATTTACTCTTTCATGGGTTTGATATCCATTTTATCTTACAAACTATTTAGGGCCAAACTTTTATTTATATTTTCTTCTAGCTCTTTCATCTTGTCCTTTATTTTAAGATTTTCTAAATATCAAAATCAATAAACTTGATATTGTTTTAATTATGTGATAGGGTAGCAAATAAGGTGATAATATCAATAGGTTTGTTGTGGATAATTAATGTTCCTTGACCATTAAATAAGGTCCACTATGTTTATTAATGTAATATCGAAAAAGAATTAAATAAGGCCTACTAGTGATGTGATTAGGGTTGGATTCATAGGCCTACAAATAAAGAGGGAATGTCATCATCGGGCCATTAAATCTTGTATCTTGTATAGGAGTTGGAATCATTTTGGAGGAGGCCCCCTCAAACTGGAATTAAAGAGTTTCCCTATCTTAAATAGGGTTGGGATGTAATTCAAACATTCAACTTCCCATCTTGTGAGTATTATTTGTGTTATTTATGTTTTTTTTTATTGCATGTGGTATCTTTTGGGAGGAAAGTTAGATATGTATCTTAAGTACACCTCATTTCTAGTGAGAATACCATTTAATTTGAATCCTTGAGAGTAATAATAGTATTTTTAATTTAAATTATTTCTAGTGAATATTGCATGTATGATTCAAAATCTTGCTAGTGAACATTGAGCATGGAATCTAAATTCTTCTGACAAATACTACACGTAGGATTTGAATTCTTGTCAATTAATACTACATATGGGATTATAATATTTGTTGGTGAATATTGTATGTATGATCCTATGGAATTAAGGATTTAAAATGGGGTTCCCCACTTGAGTGACCTTTAAACTTGTGGTCAACCTATATTTTGTATTGTAAACTAATCTAGAACCTGCACAAATGAATTATAGTTTCATATAATTAAAAGTTAATAAAATTTTGTGATTTTGATACACAATTGCTTATGCAATATAGAATTTCCCCCAACCTTTCTATCTTTTCTTTGCTTCACTAAGGTTCTTTTCAAGGTAACATCCTCGTCCAATGAGACATAGATTTGTTGTCATTTTTTTTCCATGCGACAAAGATTACCAATAAGAATAATAAGAACACATTACCATTAGGAACCTTGCTATTTTTATGACTTAGAGTGTAAGGCCTCCCAATCTACCTAGGTTGGTCACCACAATAAAACAATTGAATATTTTGATAACAAAGGAAAAAATTATGTGACATATACAATTAAGAGATTGATCATCCTATAATAAGATTTTTAACTTTGTGTTAAGTAATGCGACAATAAAGATTATTAAAGTATTAAGTATCATTTGTGACAAGATGAAGGATGGCGTGTTAAACAAATTTTATTAGCCAGTGGAAATTAAATAGAGGCACCACGCTAAGTAGACATTATTATACATAAAGAGGGAAGGATATCAAATCATTTCTATGATTGATTTGTGGTTTAGAAATTACCAAATCTATATTATGGAAGAATATATAATAGAGAATGTAATGTATGATAATATGAAACATACAAAAACGACTTGAAAATGGACATATAATTAAGCTATTTAGATGAATTTGAATATGTTGTCATAGATGTATTGAGAGATTCAAAATTAGAAATTATAATGGACATATTAAGATATTTTTCGCATGCATTTCATTGGTTACAACAAAGTTGTCATGGCTGTTTTGGTGGTGACATATGTTGACACTTTATGGTTGTTTTCATAGTTGTAAATAAAAAGTGTCACCTTACCACTTCAATTGCAACCCAAATTGAGAGAAGTACAAAAAAAAATGAGAAATTGGAAAATGAAATGTTTTGGTGGCAACTTGAGTTGTAATTTAAGTAATGTTTTCTCTAAAATATTCTAGTGTCTTGTGACCTTGTTTGTATCTTATTTATTTAGTTTCCTTGCCTATATAAAAATAATATATGATTTTTGTTTTTCTATTAATATATTTTAGGCTTTTTTTTTTATAACAAGGAATATGCCCCTGAAGTTTGAAGATAGGATTCTCATTATCTATCAAGAGTGGGGGGTTATCTCGAGTGTAATAATCATTTAGTAGCTTATGAACCTATTGTTTCATTTCTTTCATTTCAATCTTCCTTCCTAATTTATTTTATTTCCCAAAGTGTTGTTTGGCATTCTTTTTTTAGTTTAGATATGATTAGAGAGAGGAAGAGGTTTTTTCCTTGACCTTCCTAATTTATTTGATTTCCAAAGTATTATTTAGTATTCTTTTTATAGTATATATATGATTAGAGAGAGTAAGAACATTTTTTCCTTGAAGTGGATTTTGAGAGAAGAGTTGTTGATTGTGTAAACACACTATCCCTAGCCCCATTAGGGTATATTTTCCAACCTTGAGTTCCAGGATAATGTCCTTTATGGTGGAGAGTTTGGCCATAATTTGTTGGACATACTAAACCCGACTATGCTTACCTTCAATTAAGGGCTCTTAAGAGTGGATTTTACTTTCTTCACTTTCTTACTTAGCTAGAAAGATATAGAATCTTATTCACTTTCTTACTTAGCTAGAAAGATATAGAATCTATTATGATTGATGATTTTGAAATGAACTTACCTAATATTCCTATTAATGTTTCTTTACAAGGGATTTTACCTTGATCATGTTCTAGTTCAGTTAGAAAGAGAGATGATTCAATAAGGGAAATACTAAGGAATTTCACTTTACAACCATCGTATGAAGATGTACATCTTTTAATTACAACTTTCTCACACATCTCTATGTCTCACATATATAGGGATAGGAATAGGAGAGAAGATGGACTATTAAAAGATGGGATAGGACTCGATAGAGAAACTTAGATTATATCAACAGTCTAGTGTGGGCACACAACTGAATATACTCATGAACCTTAGATCTAATTGATACCAATACAAGATTTTATATAAGACAGGACAATTTCAAGATTATAGTTTGAATGATGTAACTTTCATGGTTTTGTTGTTATAGGATACCAATGTAATATGTTTGTTATAGTTTTCTATTATGTTTAAAGAGGAAAGTATGAAGAGTTGTTTTTTCAAGTGCTTAAGTGCACCCTTGAATTCCTTTGGCATCTGCCTATGTAATTTTGTTTATTTATAATAAAATTAGATATTTTTTCTTTGGAAAAAAAATCATGGATTAATTAAGGAATTTACTTCCTCTAGACACATATATGATATATTAGGTAGTCGCAATTTTAATTATTCCTCTTGTAAAAATCATTGACTTCGAAAAATATTGCTAAATGGAGTAAGTTAATCTTGTAGTAAAACTACCCTTTTCTATTTAATTATCCCTCTTGTAAAAATCATTGACTTCGAAAAATATTGCTAAATGGAGTAAGTTAGTCTTGTAGTAAAACTACCCTTTTCTAATGACAAATTTATGTGTCCAATAGAATTTATGTGTATTTTATGTGTATGATCTAAGTTAGAAATAACATAGACATGATCTAAGTTATGTGTATCTTGGAACAATGCCCCTTAAGGGTTTGCCCAATTTTGAATAAGCTCAAATTCTCAAAAAATCCATCAAATTTTTGAACTGAATGGAACTTTGACTTCTTGTGTTGTCTGATTCCGACAGCTAGGGGGAGGTCGATACATGATTAGATGGATCCCTAAATGAATTGTTGGGTGATGCATGAGCATCCATGGAATCACAATGATCCTAAATATTTGTTTACATTTGCTTAGTGTTGACTCTATTTTTTGATTAAAAAAACAAAACAAAAAAAAGTTGTAATGTAGTGCAATATATATTGTCCATGGTAAATTTTTATCAATCATTGGAATATGAAGCATTTTGTTTCGAATTTGAATAGTTAGGGTAGTTGTAAGGCCAAAAGTCAAGGAGCACAAGAATAGAAGTTTGTGAATGAACAAAGGTCCTTTAGCTCTCCTTTAATTTGGATTGTGTGGTGTGGATGGTTTGGGATTTAAAAGACCTATGCATAGGCTCTTTAAATAGAATGGAGACCTAAAAATGAACAAAAGGAATTCAGATATCCATTGATTTGGGTTGTGTGGCATGGGTGGTTTGAGATTCCAAAGACCTATGCATAGGCTCTATGAATGGAAAGGGGACCTAAGATCTTGGCCAATATGTTTAATAAATAGTGCATATTTGTTGTTGTGGTTATTTATGTTGAATGTTTTATCATTGTGGTGTATTTATATTGAATTGTAGACTGTGGTGGTTATATGACTAATATTGGATTTGAATATGTTTATAGAACTGTTGATAAATTATGCATGTGTGTGTTGTTATAAACCTATGTTTCATAGGATCACCTGGTGATTCTAATCTTTTATTCTAGTTGTCTTGTATTGTAAATAATATTTTATTCTGCAAATGATTTACAAAAGAAAAAGAAAGAAAAAGAAAAGAAGAGAAAAGAAAAAGAAAAAGAAAGAAAATATAAAAATATAAAAATCAAAAGAGGGTATAAAAAATAAAAGACAAAAAGATAAAACCCCATGGAATAAAATTTGGTTTGATTCATACTGTCTAACCATGATCAAACTATTTAAATTTATGCAGATAAGATAGTGAATAAATTTGGCTAAACAGTCTAATCTTAACCAAATTAGATAGGTTAGTGAATAAGTTTGACCAAACAGTCTAAGCTTGTTCAAATGTATTAGGTTAGAGTAATTTTTGACCCAACAATTTAAGATGGGTTGATGTGCTAGGTAATTAGATTAGGAACTAGGTTATCATGTTTTATTTCAATAAAATTTTGCAAAAGATCTCTTCAATACCTTTATTTTAAGTTAATCTAATATGTTTTTGACCCCTTGGTGACAAAATAAAGAAAGGGAATCCAACAAAGACCCACAACATGTTTTTATCCTAAGTCTATCTGGATTTGACAACTTTGTCACTTTGTGGCTAAAGGGCGCACTAATCTCAGCGGTCGATCAAAGTGCGCCCAAATCAACGGTCTGCAATGAATATCAGAATCCCCTCGACCTTTCTTCCTTTAATAATAAAATTTGGTTTGATTCATACTCTCTAACCATGATCAAACTATTTAAATTTATGCAGATAAGATAGTGAATAAATTTGGCTAAACAAATTAATCTTAAACTAAATTAGATAGGTTAGTGAATAAGTCTGAACGTCACTTCCAAGCTTGTTCAAATGTATTAGGTTAGAGTAATTATTGACCCAGAAGTTTAAGATGGGTTGATGTGCCAGGTAATTAGATTAGGAACTGGCTATCATGTTTTATTTCAATAAAATTTTGCAAAAGATCTCTTCAATACCTTTATTTTAAGTTAATCTAATATGTTTTTGACCCCTTTGTGACAAAATAAAGAAAGGGGAACTAGCAAAGACCCAAACATAAGCTTTTATCCTAAGTCTATCCGGATTTGACAACTTTGTCACTTTGTGGCTAAAGGGCGCACAAATCTCAGTGATCGATCAAGACGTGCCCAAATCAACGGGTCTCCAGAATGAACATCGTAATCCCCCGACCTTCTTCCTTTAATAGGGGGGTCCGAGTTGGTGGTATTTTTCTTGTTGGACCCTCATATGTGTCACTTTTTTGTTAACTCAGACCCCCCTTGATATTTACCATTTACTACCTTAGTGGTTTTTCTGGCGTGGACCCCACATAACGTGTCCACTCCTTATCAACTCGGAGCTCCCTCACTCATTTCTGCTTACCGCCTAACCCCCCCTCTAATAAACCGCCAAACCACTCATCAATACCATCATCGCACTCCACTACCTGGTCGACACGTCACACTCCACTCACCTGTCACACATCACATCCTATCCACCTATTGACCATTTAATATCCTCCACATCACATTCACCCATATGCTCGTTGGCCAATCAATGTCATCTCCCATGACCGTTACTCATCGAACTCACCACCCGCTCTATAACAGACACATCCCTATACCTTTTAACTCCATTCTTTTACCATTCCCACACTGTTCATCGATCCAGACGCAGTCGACACCACTGTTTCCCATTTTCAAAATTAACCGCCACCAAGATCACAGTCGACAAGCACCATTAAACCTGGTAATCACAGACAACAACATTTTCTGTTTGCAGATATCCATTTGATTATGGCACCCAAATCTAAATCCACTGAAACATAAGAAAATCATTTCCTCCCTCCTCCTGTCAACCTGGATCACATCGCCTTGGTCGATAAAGATTATCAAATTGTAGAGTCGAAGTGTGAATTTGATTTCTTCGAATTACACTTCTGGCTCAAAGATATATTCCTGGACCAAAGTGACGAGATCGGACTCTGGGAGTCAAATCTCCCACTGTACATGTTTCCATAGACCTACCATTTCCCTGAGTTCGCCCTAAAATGTCAAGCTCACTACCTTCTCGACCAAGGGCCATTGTGTCTTCGTCCGGTGAAACTTTGTTCACCATCACCCCTGAAACGATAAACCAAATGTTGCAGATACCCAAAACTGATCATGCCATCCCCTTCTCCATTGAAATTCAGACCGAACTTTATCAGAAGCTATCCTTTCCTCAAAGAGCCCAGATTTTTGAAATCTTCTTACCTGAAGATGCATAGTTGCCTAAAAACAATCCCCCATATCCTTCTTCCATATTATTAGTCAAAGGAAACCAAATTATTTCCTTCCTATGTTGCTTGCTAGGATATTACTCTGATGAATGGGTAGATGAACCCATTTTGGGTTTTCTGTCCATTTTCTCCACAGAAGAAAAGGCTACAACTCAATTTGATTACAATTAGTTTCTAGCTGACATTATACATGAAAAAAATTTCAAATTATCCACAGAGGGAATGTTCAGGTACTCCTCAGTGCTGATGTACATGTTCCTCTTCTTCCATGTAGACAAATTCTCCTTCTCCCTCTAGAATTTGGATCAAGACGGAAATCCTCAACCAGTGACCTCTTGGACATCAATAGTGAGGAAGACACCATCCGAGTTCAGCTTCAAACAGTTCATTGACCAATTTTACCATCCAATGGTATGCATTCTCAACAAGAGAACATAACCAATAATAAATGAGGAATTCCAGAGGATTATGCACTTGTTAGACTTAGCCAAAACATGGGAATAGTACCTTTACCAGAACCATACAGAAATCAAGGTCTATGGGTGTGAATTACCTCCATACAAGATTCTAAAGTACATGTCTGTCAGAATATTCACCTTGGAATAGATCAGACAAATGATCAATCATGATGATATCCACTTTGGGGCATTCAAGAAGAAGCAACATCTCAGGATCAAAGGCCAGATAGGTTCTTTCCTATGCAAAAACAGAGTTGCAGGGGAAGAAGCCAATAATATGTTAAAGGAAATGAAATTCATCCTAATATTCCCATGGAATTATGACCCCTGTGGAATTATAGCTGAAACCAGGCTTAAAAATAAGATCTCTCCTTATGCTCACGTGCCAAAACTTGAAATTGAAAATTTCATGAATCAGACAGAGTAACAAGAAAATAATTTGCTAGATATATAACAACAACCTTCACCTACCAACATTTCACATACCATCACTCCACAGGTATAAGAAGAGAAGAGAGCCAGAAAATAAGTCTCTCCTTCAGTCACAAAGGTGTTAGCAGAAGATTTCCAGGTCTACAAGAAGAGGACCAAGACAAGCCATACACCTGACAGGTCTAGAGAAGAAAAAACTCAATCCACCATAGTTATGGAGGGACCACATTCATCAGTCTTCTTAAGCATCCACCACATAGTATCCACTTCCTCATCCAAAAATAAAGCATATACCACACTGTCAGCTAAGTCCTCACAGGATCCTACATGACTTAATATCTTCAAGAAGTACAACTTGATCAAAAAAAATAATGATATGATGATATGCCCAGTTCTGGAAGCAGACATCCATAGCTCAACAAAGGTTACTATATACATTTGACATAGATAAAGGAAGGATGCACATGGTGTTCTTGCAGGCACAGGCTCCTCATCCTAAAACAATTTTTTATTACAAGAAAGCATCATTTGAGTTTGATGTGAAATATGTCCATCCAACAGATCAAATGGATATGCATAGGAAAGCAAGGGAGATGATTTTCTCCACCTTGGCAAATACATCCTTAACTGCTGCAAAATTGCAGGTATCTTTGAACAATGTCCAGTCTCAGTTGAAGCTGGAAAACATATCCTCTCTATCCAAGGAAAATAAGATCAAATCCCTAGAGGATTTGGTACTGAAAATTGGCTATGATCCGTCCAATGTTAAATAAGCCGAGGAACTACTGAAGAATAAAAATGAAATATTCACAAGCAAAGGAAATGGCTTAGAGTGAAGACCACAAGGAGGAGATACTGAAACTGATAATGGGGCAGAATGCACAAATACAAGAGATGGAGGTTGAGCTAGATAAGTTAGTTAAAGAAAAAGAACAGAGCGTGCAGATGGCGGTCATTCCACTGGAAGAAATTCCTCTCACATGGGTTAGTATAACAACAACCACAACAACAAAAATCCCATTAGCCATCCCAGTGACAATTTCATATGCTTTTGAGAAATTGGTGAAGTCAATGGAGGACATGAACCTGCAAGGTGAAGAAATTAAAAGATTGCAAGAAGAGGTTAAAAATCTCCAAAAGATGAAATCCATGTTTCAGTCCAGCTACAATATAGAGATGCACAAATCATAGAGACTCGCTCAAGAAATACAGAAGTTGAAGAAGGAGATTGTCATGGCCAAGACACTGTCAGAAGCCAAGGAAAACATCTGGATGGACATCAACAAGTCAATGATAGAGATTTGGCCACTCATACAAATTGTGTTTGAACAACATGAACTGGTACAGAGAGCCAGACAAGCAATTGAAAAGATAAGGGAAGAATTGGGAGAAAGGCCCATAGAGGCCACTCAAATCATCAGGTTCTTAAACTCCAAGACCAAAGAAGAGCTAGAGGCATTGGAAATTGGAGACATGACATAAACCATCCTTGAGGTCAAGAAGGTTTTGACTAAGAAATGATTGATGCTACAACTAGAGGAGAAAGCTTAGACAATGGACATTGGAGTGCAGATATTTTTCAGCAAGGTCGACACACTACACAAGAAAAGGCTTCTAGGTTTACTAGTGATCAATGATAATCTCATCACTCTGTTTGACTACAAGCAGAAGATCCACGCAGTAGAAAAAGATGGTTCTAAATTTTTAGGTATACAAGGGAGCATTACTGGAAAGGCTTTCTTAGAAACTTTGCAGTTGGACCTGAGCATCCAACATGAGATAAAATACATTTTCATCACAAAGCCTACCTTTGCCAAGTACACTGAGATGGACAAAACATATAGAAGGTTACTCAAGGTTTCCATCCCTAGTCAAAATAGATGGGAAGACCTATGTGCTTTACTCGAGTAGAGGTTATGTGGATGTCCGAGTCAGCATGAGGAACAATCAAGTCAAAGTGATGAATCACCAACTACTTTCCTCAAAATCAGCACTAAGGATTCGAACAGATCATCATCATTCCTATTATTTTATAATTTGTAATCTAGTTAGTTAGATTTTTCCTCCACCATATCCTAGCTTTAATGACAGGATCAGATGTAATTATTGTATAAATACTTCTCACTTTGAAGTATTGAGGGTTGATTTTTGCACCCAAGGAGATATTTGTGTAATCTTTTCAAGAAGATCTACCAGTAATAAAAATACTATTCACAGGATTCTTGCGTTTGAGCGTGGGTGATTTTTGTCTTTCTCTGTTAATGTTTATCTTTCTCTATAATCGTCATTTTTTCTGTTTCTAATCATTAAAAGGAATTGAATGAACCGAATTTGTCTCGGGCACTCAGTTTCTGGTCTTTTGGTGATCTACATGTTTTCATCTGATATTAAGCAAATAAATTCTTAGCTGCTTCTTTGTTTGGTTGACTCTCTCACTTGGTCTATCTCTTCATCATATTTAATTCAAATAGATCATGCGTTCTCACTATCTCACCCTGTGAAGAAATATTATAAAAAACTATATATGATCTTAATCTTTAATACAGACCCCATAGCCCAATGGATGTTTAATGCAATTCTTCAGCCAATCTTTATAAACAAAACAACAAACTCAGATTATTTTAACTAGGCTAATATCTAAAAACTCAAATAGATCTAAATCCTACAAAGAGATCCCTCTCTAAAACTGGCATGGCTAGATCCTAGTTTTGAAAGCAGTTTTGCTAAGTTACCTCTGTCAATTTCTTCTACCCTTAACAACCTCTAGGAATTACAGAGTGCTAACATAGTGGTGATCATACTGGGGAGCTGAATTGTTTTTTCCATCTTTACAAATTATCTTCCCTAGATAAAGAAAACTTTATTTATGAACAATTAAAGATCTAACATTCAAGAGATAAATGGTCAAAGGTTGTTGAAGTTTGTATATATTAATTTAGATTTCTTAAAGTTTAAAGTTCTGGCTCCAAAAACAATTCACACTAGATCTCATCTTGATCTAGAACCTGTAACAATAGTATATAATCCATAAAAATTAATCAAAAAAAGAAACACAGTAGAAGGTCAAGGGAGTAGAAATCCTCTTCTTAGGGCCAATTCTCTTCCATAGAAGCTTATCACAATCCAGGATATTGAGTTTGACCTAAATTTTGAGCATAGCCTTTTCAGAACCAAATATTATAGCTTTGTGGGCGAGATAGTACTAGATAAAACCATGCTTCAACCTAAAACCCCTGAAAGACTCTCTCCTAGAACATATTTTGATCAACAGATCCTTCAAGAGTTTGAGAAACTACAAGATCTAGCATCAAATCTTGACCAAGCTTTGTATAAAGCCTACTTTCAATAGTTTGTTGAGCTTTCTTCCATTTCAATCCTCAAGTAACTCAGTCCATACCTCCCAACCCTGTCTCTTCCACATCTTCTATCACCTCCCCACCAATTACACAGGTTGTCATTCAGCCCCCTCCACCAATCATGGCAGCAAGATATTCTCCCTTGGTGTTGTATGCTCCTTTATATAACATGCCACGGGACTATCAAACCGGGATTCCTTAGTTTGATGGTACCAGATCCCTTAATGCACAACAACACGTGGATAAAATGAATGATTTCTTCGATTTGCAGGAAGTTGACGAGGCAGATGTCCAAATGATACTCTTTGCACAAAGTTTAACTATCGAGGTCAAAAAATGGTTTAAAGAATTACGTGCTGATAGCATTACTGATATTGTTGCTTTTCACCAAAACTTTCTCAACATATGGGAGGTAAAGAAAAACCCTCTCCAAATTTTATCTGAGTATGAAAATATCAAAATAAATCAAGGGGAAACGATACAAGACTATTGCATTCATTTCAATAATATCTATAATTCAATTCCTACAGATATCAAACCTCCTCAAGGCCTGGCCTTAATCAAGTTCCCTGATGGTTTCGATGCTGATATGTCCTACCAACTGAGAGAAATAAATTATGCCACTCTAGAAGATATGTAGAAGAGTGTTGTAAGTGTTGAAGCAAATCTACTAGCTAGGAGAGCCTCACAGAGAAATGAAAGAAGAGTTACAATTAAAGAAGAACCTTCCACCTCTACTTTAGATGCCAAAATTGATTCTTTGATCAGAAATGTGGGGAGATTAATGGAAAGAATAGAAATCAGAGATAGAAACCCACCTAGAGAGAATCAACTTGCCCCTCAGATTCAAAATCCCAATTTCAGAAGGAATCCTCCCCAGATCGGACAGAGAGAACCCAAAGACCAAAAAGAACATAGAGGTCCTGGTCAGCAGATTAGGCCACCTCTTCAAGAAAACTATGTTGATGAAGGGGAAGAGATAATTGAGTAGTTAGACGAAATTCACATAAATCTTATGGAGGTTATTGATAACGATTCCATTTTTGTTACTCAGGAAGAACATGACCTTTTTCTACTTTCACAGATTGAAGTAAATGAGGAAGAGTCTAAACAACAAGCCTTCAAAAATGCAATAATGGAAGTCCACAGCCAATACAACTTGAGGAGTAATAAGTCTAACGACAACCCAACTAAGAAAGTCGTTTAAGCTAAGAAAACCTCATATACTACTCCTAAGAAAGTCCTTGAAAAGAAAAATTCAGAGACTCTTGCAAAAATAACTCTTGAATATTTACCAAGGACAACTCAAACCGAGGTTGCATCCACAAGGCAACCTAGTACTACTGCACAAAAAAATGTGGCTGATAAATCAGAATTTCAGAGCCAAAGCAGAACTTTTACCACTTTCATCTTGGAAGGTGAATTGGCTAAACTAAAAATTCCTATTCCTCTGATAGAACTAATAAACAAAAATCCTTATAGATCACAGATAAACATAGAACCGGGAGTAGGCACAGACACTGTGAACATTGTTGATGACCAACCTTAGTTGTTGTTTGGTCTCGAGGTTGAGGGACAAATTGACAATGGTTTTGTTCCTCCTTTTTACATTAGTTTGAATATTCATGACAAGACATTACACAATGACATGCTAGATTTTGGCGCTTCTCACAATCTTATGAACAAGGCTATGATGGAGAAATTGGGGCTTGATATCACCAAGCCTTACAAGGACTTATACTCCTTTGATTCAAGCAAAGTTAAATGCATAGGTCTGATCAAATACTTGTGTATTACTTTGGCACAAATCCCAACTAAAAGCATGGTGATGGATATTGTTGTTGCAGATATTCCTCCAAAGTATGGCATGCTATTATCTCTATCATGGGGTGCCAAGTTAAAGGGTACTTTACAGTTAGACATGCCTTATGCCACCATTCTAGTATTTGGTCAACAAAGAAGATTGTACAAAGAGACTCTGATGAAATACATGGTCAACAGTCAAGAGAAACCACATAACTATCCTTTGTACTCTGTTTATTCTGACCTGGACTCCTTCATTTTATATAATGATGGTGAGTTGGACAGTCAAATTTCACAATTGGAAGTTGATTTGTCTGGCCTGGAGGAAAGTAAAGTAATCATTGAGGAAAGTGAAAAGGTGACAATATAAACCGATGAACCAACAAAAACTCTTTGGAGTTTAGATTTTGATGGAGATGTCAGTAAAGAAGGGTCTGGAGTTTGGGTGTGGGTGCATAATCCAAGAGCAAGGTATTCAAAAAATCACTCTTATAAATTAAATTTCCAGTGCACCAATAATATAGCTGAGTATGAAGCATTGATGCTCGGCCTGAAATTGTTGAAGAAACTTGGTGCTAAAATAATTTCGGTAAGAGGTGATTCTAAACTTATCATTAAGAATATCAAAGGTGAGTATTGTGCCAAACACCCTAGACTCAGAACTTACATAAATGATGTTTTATACTTTTTACAATGTTTTACTAAATATGACTTGCATGTAATTCCTAGAGGACAAAATATACTTGTTGATGGGCTAGCTACTTCAGCAGCCACTTGTAAAATATCGTTTCACCCAAATCGCCAATACACAATGGAGGTGAAATGCAGACCTATTGTCCCGAATAATATCATGTACTGGCAAGTGTTTGGTAATGATGAACAGATTGATGATTTCCTGCAGTCTAAAAATGATTTTGAGTGTGAAAATATTGATGTAGATAGTGATGATGATAGAATAAATAAACTAGATTTAGAAGGTAATAGTGTAAATAAACTAGATTCAGAAGAAATAAATGAAAAAGATGAAGACTCAAATATTTTACAATTGAAGAATAATGTTTTACCTAAAGGGTTGGTTCCTTTAGAAGAACTGTTTGATTTCAATGATGTAGAAAAAAAGCCAAAAAATTGAACCTACTGGAAAAGAGGTTGACGAATGTAATATAGGAACAGAGGAAAAACCAAAAATTATTAAACTATCTAAATCTTTACCTCCCGAGCAAAAACACAAATATATTGAACTGTTCAAGGAATTTGTAGATGTCTTTGCTTGGAGATATGAGGATTTAAAGTCTTATGACACTAGTATCATACAACATAAAAACCCTATAAAAGAAGAACATAAGCCTTTCAAGCAGAAACTTAGGAGAATCAATCCAAAGTTAATGCCCCTAATAGAAAAAGAAATAAAGAAAATGTATGATGGAAAAATAATAGTCCCCTTGAGATTTTCAAAATGGGTTTCTAATCTGGTTCCTACTAGAAAGAAGACTGGAGAAATCAGGATCTGCATTGATTTCAGAAACCTCAACAAATTTTCCATTAAAGACAACTATCCTCTACCCAAGATGGATCATACCTTACAAAAGGTAGTTGGAGCCAGTAGGATCTATTTGCTAGATGGTTTTTCTGGCTATAACCAAGTCCTTGTCCACCCTGATGACCAGGAGAAAACAACTTTCAATACACCCTGGGGAACTTTCACGTATGTGAAAATTCCCTTTGGTTTAATGAATGTTGGTTCCACTTTCCAGAGGGAAATGGACATTGACTTCATAGATGAACTTGGAAGATTTATCGTCATATACTTGGATGATGTAACTATCTATTCAAAAATTGATGAAGAACACCTACGACACCTCAGAAGAGTTTTTGAAAAGTGCATAAAGTTTGGAATCTCACTTAACCCCAAGAAAACTCAGTTTGGTTTAGAAGAGGGAAAACTGCTAGGACACATTATATCTAAATACGGGATCAAGATAGATCCTTGTGGAATTGAAGCTACCTAGAAGTTAGACCATCCTAGAAACATTAAGGAATTGCAATCCTTCATAGGAAAAATAAATTTTCTGAGAAGATTCATACCTAATTTGGCAGAGCTCCTCAGAAACATAAAAAACATGCTTAAACAAGATACAAAAATAAAGTGGAACACAGAAGCCAAGCAATCCTTTGATCAAGTAAAACAGGCACTAACACAAGCCCCTATATTAATCAGTCCAGATTATATTAAAGATTTCTACTTATTCTCTTTTTCTTTTGAACACACCATTGCAACGGTTCTTTTGCAGAAAAACAATGAAGACCATGAACAACCTATTCCATTTTTCAACAAATCGTTAAGGGATGTTGCATTGAACTACAACTTCATGGAGAAATAGGCTTTCGCCTTAGTAAAAAAAATTAAGGATTTTAGAGTATATATTATCCATTCACATGTCATTGCTTATGCCCCTAATGCAGTGGTGAAATATATTCCGACTCAAGATAACCCAGATGGCAGAAAAGGAAAATGGATTGTTGTGATTCTTAAGTATGATATAGAGATCAAACTGACCAAATTGATCAAGGGTCAAGGGTTAGCCAAACTGATGGTTGAATCAAATTTTCATGCTTTAGATATAAACTTTATAGCTGCAGTTGATGAACAAGGAGATCATGTGACTCCACATGTCAAAGAGGTATTCTCAAATTCTCCATGGTATGCAGACCTTATCTTTGTCTTGCATCATTTACAAGCTCCTCCTGGTTTGAAAAAAACTAAAGCTATATTTTTAAAACTTAAAGCTTTGANTATTATGAATGGAAATCTTTACTGGAAAGATGTTGGAGGCATGTTACTAAATTGCTTACTGAAAGATGAAGCTGACAAAGCCTTGCAGGAGTTCCATGAAGGATATTGTGGCGGGCATTTAAATTGGAAGGCAACTACTAACAAAATTCTTAGAGTTGGTTTTTATTGGCCCGCCTTGAACTTTGCAGATGTCCATAAAAAGGTAACCTCTTGTCACAAGTGCCAAATATTTGAAGGCCAAATGAAACTTTTTCCTTTTCCCTTGAAATCTATTTCAGTTGAAGCTCCATTCCAGCAGTGGGGCTTAGATTTTATTGGGGAGATTCACCCACCTTCTTCAGGCCAGCACAAGTGGATCCTCACAACTACAGACTACTTCACTAAGTGGATTGAAGCTATACCTTCTAGGCAAGACACTAAATCTGTGATTATAAAATTCTTGGAAACTAACATTCTATCTCGTTTTGGATGCCCCGGGAAGATTATCACCGATAATGCAACAACCTTTAGATCAAAGAAGATGATAGAATTTTGTAGTAAGTATCATATCACTTGAGGGCACTCTACAACCTATTACCCTCGGGGTAATGGATTGGAAGATTCCTCTAATAAAATTTTGATAAATATCATCAAGAAGATGTTGCAGGAAAATAAGAAATCTTGGCACAACAAGTTGGTTCATGCACTTTGGGCTGACAGGCTGACTACAAAAGATCAATTGGTATGTACCCATATCATTTGGTCTATGGAACTAGTGTTGTTTTCCCCACCTCTTTGGGTGTTCTTGTTATGAAGTTGTTACAAGAAGTACAGGTAGAGCCTAATGACATCCAAAGGAGAATCAATCATATGATCCAACTCCAACAGTCCAAAGAGGAGGTTTATAACCAGACTCAGTTAATCCAAGAGAGAATCAAGAAAATTTATGACAGAAGAACCGAGGAGGATGATTTCAAATTAGGTGATGTAGTACTAATTGGGATTCGAGAAATGAATACAAGGGAAAGCATGTAAAGTTCAACAATTTTGGGAAAGGCCCTTTCATAATCCAGGCTTACAGAGGAAATAATGCCTTTCTAATCAAAGACATGGATGAAGCAGATCTTCCAGGAGGACCTATCAATGGAAAAATGTTCAAACATTATGTTCCACCAGAATGAATATCTTTTTCACTCATCTCATTGTACAAACCATTTTTATTTTTATGTCAAATGTGGGTGTTTTTGGTCAAGTGGTTGAAGCCCGAAGAGAAGGCCCTAAGCCACTGATCAGGATCACCAGATTTACAGTCAGAATAAAGAAAATTAAAATGCAGAAAAAAACACTAAAGAAGGAGATTTAAGGCAATAGGTAGCTAGTTCTTGGCACCTCACAAGGAGAGAACCATCCCCAACTGGAGCCACTGTTATAACCCTATGTTTCATAGGATCATCTGGTGATTCTAATATGTTATTCTAGTTGTCTTGTATTGTAAATAATATTTTAATCTGTAAATTATTTACAAAAGAAAAAGAAAGAAAAGGAAAAAAGAAAGAAAAGGAAAAAAGAAAGAAAAGAAAAGAAAAAGAAAAGAAAGAAAATAAAAAATATAAAAATCAAAAGAGGGTATAAAAAATAAAAGACAAAAAGATAAAATCCCATGGAATAAAATTTGGTTTTATTCATACTGTCTAACCATGATCAAACTATTTAAATTTATGCAGATAGGATAGTGAATAAATTTGGCTAAACAATCTAATCTTAGCCAAATTAGATAGGTTAGTGAATAAGTTTGACCAAACAATCTAAGCTTGGTCAAATGTCTTAGGTTAGAGTAATTTTTTACCCAACCGTTTATTTGGGTTGAGGTGCTAGGTAATTAGATTAGGAACTAGGTTAGCATGTTTTATTTCAATAAAAGTTTGCAAAATATCACTTAAATACCTTTATTTTGAGTTAATCTAATATGTTTTTGACCCCTTGGTGAAAAAATAAAGAAAGAGAAGCCAACAAAGACCCACAACATGTTTTTATCCTAAGTCTATCGGGATTTGACAACTTTGGCACTTTGTGGATAAAGGGCGCACTAATCTCAGCGGTCGATCAAAGCGCGCCCAAATCAACGGTCTGCAGTGAATATCGGACCCCCTGGCCTTTCTGCCTTTAATGGTGGGGGGGGGGGGTCCGAGTTAGTGGTTTTTCTGATGCAGGCCCCG
>SNQJ01S0022527.1:98915-119222 GCA_010110895.2 Picea sitchensis
CATTTTTGCTTACTACCTACCCCCCCCTCCAATAAACTGCCAAACCACTCATCAATACCATCATCACACTCCACTACCCGGTTGACACGACACACTCCACTCACCTGTCACACATCACATCCTATCCACCCATTGACCATTTAATATCCTCCATGCCACATTCACCCATATGCCCGTTGTCCAATCAATGTCATCTCCCATGACCGTTACCCATCCGACTCACCACCCGCTCCATAACAGACACATCCCTGTACCTTTTAATTCTGTTCTTTCACCATTCCTGCACTGTTCACCGATCCAGACGCATTCGACACCACCATTTCCTGTTTTCAAGATTAACCACCACCAAGCTCACAGTCGACAAGCGCCATTAAACCTGGTAATCACAGACAACATCATTTTTTGTTTGCAGATATTCGTTTAATTATGGCACCCAAATCTAAATCCGTTGAAACATAAGAAAATCCTTTCCTCCCTCCTCCCGTCGACCTGGATCGCATCCCCTTGGACGATAAAGATTATCGAATTGCAGAGACAAAGTGTGAATTCTATTTCTTTGAATTACACTTCTAGCTCAAAGATATATTCTTGGACCAGAGTGACGAGATCGGACTCTGGGAGTCCAATCTCCCACTGCACATGTTTCCACAGACTTACCATTTCCCTGAGTTCGCCCTAAAATGTCAAGCTCACTACCTTCCCGGACAAAGGGCCATTGTGTCTTCGTCTGGTGAAATTTTGTTCACCATCACCCTTGAAACAATAAACTAAATGCTACATATACCCATAATTGATCCTGCCACCCCCTTCTCCATTGAAATACTGAACGAACTTTATTAGAAGCTATCCTTTCCTCAAAGAGCCCATATTTTCGAAATCTTCTTACCTGAAGACGCACAGTTTCCTAAAACAAATCCCTCATATCCTTCTTCCATATCCTTAGTCAAAGGAAACCAAATTATTTCCTCCCTATGTTGCCTACTAGGATATTACTCTGATGAATGGGTAGATGAACTCATTTTGGGTTTTCTGCCCATTTTCTCCATAGAAGAAAAGGCTACAACTCAATTTGATTACAGTTAGTTTCTAGCTGACATTATACATGAACAAATTTTCAAATTCTCCATAGAGGGAATGTTCAAGTACTCCTCAATGATGGTGTACTTGTTCCTCTTCTTCCAGGAAGACAAATTCTCCTTTTCCCTCCAGAAGTTGGATTAAGACGGAAATCCTCAACCAATGACCTCTTGGGAATCAATAGTGAGGAAGAACTCATTTGAGTTCATATTCAAATAGTTCATTGACCAATTTTACCATCCAGTGGTATTCATGCTCAGCAGCAGAACAAAACCAAGAATAAATGAGGAAGTCCAAAGGATTCTGCACCTATCAGACTTAGCCAAAACAGGGGACGGGTACCTTTACCATAACCGTACAAAAATCAGGGTCTATGGGTGTGAATTACCTCCATACAAGATGCCAAAGTACCTGTCTGTCAAAATACTCTCCTTGGAATACATCAGACAGATGATCAATTCTGATGATATCCACTTTGTGGCATTCAAGAAGAAGCAACAAATCAGGATCAAAGGCCAGATAGGTTATTTCATATGCAACAACAGGGTTGCATGGGAAGAAGACAATAATGTGTTAAAGGAAATGAAATTTAGCCTAATATTCCCATGGAATTATGACCCCTGTGGAATTATAGGAGAAATGAGGCTTAAAAATAAGATATCTCCTTATGCTCACGTGCCAAAGCCTAAAATTGAAAAATTCATGAATAAGATAGAGTGGTAGGAAAATACTTTTCTAGATACAGAACAACAGCCTTCACCTACCAACATTTCACATACCAACACTCCACAGGTACAAGTAGAGAAAAGATCCTGGAAAGAATTCTCTCCTTCAGTCATAGAGGTGTCAGCAAAAGATTTCCAAGTCTACAGGAAGAGGACCAAGACTAGCCATACACCTGATAGGTCTATAGAAGAAGAAACACAGTCCACCATAGTTATGGAGGGACTACATTCATCACTCTTCTTAGGAAGAAAACACATAGTATTCACTTCCTCATACAAAAAGAAAGCAGATACCACACTTTCATCTAATTCCTCACAGGAGCCTGCATGACTTAATATCTTCAAGAACTACAACTTGATCAAATAGAATAATGAGTTGTTGACTAACAAAATATATTCCCAGTTCTGGAAGCAGACATCCACAACTCAACAGAGGTTACTATCTGCATTTGACACAGAGAAAGGAATGATGCACATGGTGTTCTTGCAGGCATAGGTTCCTCATCCTAAGACAATTTCTTATTACAAGAAAGCATCGTTTGAGTTTGATGTGAAAGATGTCCATCCAATAGATCAAATGGATATGCATAAGAAAATAGGGGAGATGATTTTATCCACCTTGGATAATACATCCTTAACTACTGCAAAATTGCAGGTATCTTTGAACAATGTCCAGTCTCAGTTGAAGCTGGAAAATATATCCTCTCTAGTTGAGGATAATAAGATCAAATCCCTAGAGGAGATGGTACTGAAAATTGGCTATGATCCGTCCAATGTTAAAGCAATTGAGGAACTACTGAAGAAGAAAAATGATTACATAGCATCTCTGAGGAAACAATTGAAACTTCCAGCCACTAAAGATTCACAAGAAAAGAAAATGGCTGAGAGGGAAGGCCACAAGGAGGAGATGTTGAAACTGATAATGGAGCAGAATGCACAAATAAAAGAGATGGAGGCCGAGCTAGATAAGTTAGTTAAAGAGAAATAACAGAGCGTACAGATGTCGGTCATTCCACTGGAAGCAATTCCTCTCACAGGATTTAGTACAACAACAACCACAACAATAGAAATCCCATCAGCCATCCCAGTGACAGTTTCATATGCTTCTTAGAAATTGGTGAAGTTAATGGAGGACATGAACTTGCAAGGTGAAGAAATTAAAAGATTGCAAGAAGAGGTTAAAAATCTCCAGAAGATGAAATCCGTGTTTCAGTCCAACTACAACACAAAGATGCACAAATCACATAGACTCACTCAAGAAATACAGAAGTTGCATAAGGAGACTGTCATGGCCAAAACACTATCAGAAGCCAAGGAAAACATCTGGATGGACATAGACAAGTCAATGAAAAATATTTGGCCACTCATACAAATTGTGTTTGAACAACATGAACTGGTACAAAGAGCCAGACAAGCAATTGACAAGATAAGGGAAGAATTGAGAGAAAGGCCCAGAGAGGCCAGTGAAATCACCAGGTTCTTAAACTCCAAGACCAAAGAAGAGCTAGAGGCATTGGAAATTGAAGACAGGATAGAAACCATCCTTGAGGTCAAGAAGGTTTTGACCAAGAAAGGATTGATGCTGCAACTAAAGAAGAAATCTCAAACAATGGGCATTGGAGTGCAAAGATTTCTCAACAAGGTCAACACACTGCACAAGAAAGGGATTCCAGGTTTACTAGTGATCAATGATAAGCTCATCACTCTGTCTGACTACAAGAAGAAGATCCTCGCAGTAGAAAAATATGGTTCTAAATTTGCAGGTATACAAGGGAGCATTACTGGCAAGGCTTTCTTAGAAACTTTATAGTTGGACCTGAGCATCCAACATGAGATACAATACATTTTCATCACAAAGCCTACCTTTGCCAAGTACACTGAGATGGATGAAACATACAAAAGTTTACTCAAGGTTTCCATCCCTAGTCAAAAGAGATGGGAAGACCTACATGCTTTACTCGATTAGAGGTGATGTGAATGTCTGAGTCAACATGAGGAACAATAAAGTCAAAGTGATGAATCACCAACTACTTTCCTCAAAATCAACACCAAGGATTCGAACAGATCATCAACATTCCTATTATTTTGTAATTTGTAATCTAGCTAGTTAGATTTTTCCTCCACCATATCCTAGTCTTTAATGACATGATCATATGTAATTATTTTATAAATACTTCTCACTTCGAAGTATTGAGGGTTGATTTTCCCCCCCAAGGAGCTATATGTGTAATCTTTTCAAGAAGATTGACCAGTAATAAAAATACTATTCACAAGATTCTTGCGTTTGAACGTTGGTGATGTTTATCTTTCTCTGTTAATGTTTATCTTTCTCTGTACTCATCATGTTTTCTATTTCTAATCATTAAAAGGAAGTTAATGAACATAATTTGTCTCGGGGACTCTATTTCTGGTATTTTGGTGATCTACATGTTTTCATTTGATATTAAGTAAAGAAATTCTTAGTTGCTTCTTTGTTTGGTTGACTCTCTCACATGTTCTATCTCTTCATCACATTTAATTCTAATAGATCCTGCGTTCTCACTATCTCGCACTGTGAAGAAATATTATAAAAAACTGTATCTGATCTTAATCTTTAATACAAACCCCATAGCCCAATGGATGTTTAATGCAATTCTTCAGCCAATCTTTATAAACAAAACAACAAAATCAGATTATTTTAACTATCCTAATATCTAAAAACTCAAACAAATCTAAATCCTACATAGATATCCCTCTCTGAAACTGGCAGGGCTAGATCCTAGTTTCGAAAGCGGTTTTGGTAAGTTACCTCTGTCAATTTCTTCTTCCCTTAACAACCTCTAGGAATTACAGAGTGCTAACATGTGTGATATTGCAAGGTTTCGCAGCCTCATTGCATCAAGTGGTATCAAATCAAGTAAAATCACGAGGGATGGAATAATTCTAGTGAAAAAAGAGGATAGAAAGGTAGACATGTTACCATGAGAAGAGGGACAATTCTATGAGACAACAGTTACAGTGAAAGAGAAGAAGTGTTGATAACTTCGAAAAAGGTGTGAGGCTAAGTAAATTTATCTGAATGAGTGAATGAACCTCGTCTCTAGTCATATGATTTGATAGATGTTGTAAGAGGATATACAACTATGAGCTTAAAGAGCATTGGGTAGAGGTCATGGAGGTTGAGATGTTGAAGAATCATCAAGAAAGTCTTGTAGAGATGTTTCCATGGATTTTGTAGTAGAAGAGAGATCTAAAGAAGAACAAAAGAAACTCACGGGGAATATTGTAGAGGAAGAGAGTGTAGGGTGCATTGAAAATTGTAGCATGATAGGAAGAGGATTTACTATGGTGAGAGGAAGAACTAGAAGAGAAAATGTTAGTTCAAAACTAGTGGAAAATGTTGTAGTGTTTCTGCAACAAATGATGAAAAGGATGGATGCCTTCAAATTGAACTAGCAAAGAGGAAGGGTATTAGCCGAAATATCCAAAAAGGTAAATATGAGGATGTAAAGGTAAAACGGTAGTGTTATTTTGACTTATGTAACATCCCCACTATAATCCCCAGTTTAATTTATGCATAATGTAGATATGAATGTGGCTATGGCCAAGCGATGTAATATGCGAATGTATTTTCTATTGTTAATAAATAAAATGTGATACCAATTGTTGGTAATATGGACAGAGATGGGGGATATGTTTTCCATAAAAGTAGAGATTGTTTAAGAGGGGTCCAAGGGGGAAATTAATTATGGGTATTAATTCAGCCCGTATTTTCTGAATTTTATTATCATTGAGGATAGCTTCTAAATCTTCGTTGAGTGTGTGAGAACCCAATTATTAAACTCATGTAAGAGGGTTGGTGTGAGAGTCACATCCCATAGTTATTGGAGAGTATGGGCTCAGTACAATCAATTTGGGAAAGAGTGTAAGACAAGCAAGTAAGCCAAAAATAGAGGAAAAATGTATGGGCAGATACAGACAGATTTTACACATTGAGTTTTACATGAACAACAAGGGAGAGCGAAAAAAAGATCAAGGGATATAGAGAAATAAGGTTGGGAAAATTATGCAGCATACTAGAGCATACTGGAGCACTTTGGAGCTGAGAATTGAAGAGCCAGGTTGTCAAGCTTGAAGAGTGAACCCTTGTATGACTTGCACTGTAACAACAAGTGTTTGTTGTTGTTGATGGTAGTTTTTCTGGCAGTAAGTTCCCTTGAATTCCCAATAGAGAGATTCCTAGTTACCTATGCCAGAGAGACCTTGGTAAATGAATGGGATTCTTGAAGGAATGAGAGCAATGAAGGTGTACATTCCTTGGGTTGTGCAGGTCGAGAGGAAGAGAGTTGGAGGAGATTTGGGATAGTTGTGGGAGAATACCAGTGGGTTGTGGGATATTGAGTTGTGAGTGGAATGTGAGAAACACCCTTTTCTTGTGGATTCCCAGCCCCAGATTGGGGGTGACTTGTTGTTGATATTTGGAACAACAAGTCTACGGTTATTCTTCCCAAGAAGTTGGTTGCACAATTGTTTTAAAAGATAAGTGTTTATCTGTTTTCTTGTGTTACGTTTTTAGTTCAACTGTTGTGTGTTTTACTCTGTGCATGAGAATAAATTATATGTTGTTGAGGTGAAATTATTAGTTGCATTTACATTTTTAACTAGTATGGACAGTTGCATGAGCTTGAATGCCATGGTATTCATAATTTTGTGTTTAAATGTATGTGATAATCATTTTTAGTAACTAATGGTAACATATTTCAGCATGATGCTCAAATTGTTGTGCGTGGGGGAATAGTTATTATGTGTAGTAATAATCCCACTGCACACGCATTGTGAATAGTTGTCGCGCGTAGTACAAAGGATGTTGTGTGCATGGTTTGTCTTAGTTTGGGCGCGACATTCATGTTGGTCGGCATGATGTAGCTGCATTTAAATAATGTTATCTGAAATGGTTAAATGTATGTATAATTCGTAGTTGATAAGATACAAAAAGTTAATTAGAAGAAATTTTTGAAGTTACATGTATTTCCACAAGTAGCATTCCTCGGTTAAGCTAGGGGATGTTACAACTTCCATGAAGTTGAATAATTCTGGTGAGTGAAATTTCCCTACAAGATATTGATAGGCTATGCATATGAGTGGTGGGAGAAAATAAAGATGGACATGAAATGGAAGGGCAAAGACAAAATCCAAAATTGAAGGAAGACATGAAATTGAGAGGTACGTTTGTAAATTATGATTATACTTTGAAAATGAAGATAATACTAGAGAAGTTAAAGCAGAATGATAAATATGTAGAAATATGGTTTAATGAGTTTTGTAGAGTGGCCATGAGAACTAGTTTTGTATGGGATAATGAGGAAAAGATCATGTCATTTGATGATTGATTGAAGTTGTCTAGTAAAAGGAAGATAATTGCTAAGAAGATGTAGTTATTAGAAGAGGCTTATCAATTGGCTTTGAGAATTGAGAAGGTGCAAATGAAGAGAAACATTAAGAGAAGGCAATGAGAGGAGAAAGAAAATGATTTTTTTCTAGATGTGGTTGTAGAGTGTTGAGTATGCCAGTGGGGTGCATATCGTTGGGGAAACTAATGAGGAAAGTGTGAGTGAAATATCATGCCAAAAGAGATGAAAGAAATATTTGTAGTAGAATATAAGGAAAATATTGAGGTAAAGGAGTTTGTGAAACAAAGTTAAAAAGCAATGACAAAGTTGCAAGGGGGAGATGTTGCAACAATGACCGGTCTTGTAGTAGAAAGTGGTATTGTGGAAGAAAGTGGAGTTGCAAGAAGATGATGTTATCGCAGATGCAACAATAGAAGAGATGCAAATGGTATGTTTGACCCCCATAATGTTTTGTGTGTGGAATTTGTTGCAATTAAAGTGGAATGTCCACCAAAAGAAAAGAAAAAGTGGAGCAAACTAAATAAAATATGCAACAACTGCAATGGGGAGAGTTGCTACAAGAGAAGATGCAATAGAGCAACATCAAGATGAAGATGATTGTAGCAAAGGAGTTGTTGCAATGAAAGACAAGCAAAATGGGAAAATTCTTGAGCAACAAGCATTAATGGAGTTTGTTGAGATAGTGGTAATGGTGCAGAAGAGGGAGGATGGGATGTCATAAGCACAATCAAGAAGAAGTAATTTAAGGCAGTGAACCCCAATAGGTGAAATTTGTAGCAATTGTTGAAGGTGGAAAAGTTGTATTGAGTGATAGGAGATATGTTGATGATTGTGAGGAAGGTAAATCACATGAAGAAGATGGAAAAGTTAATCATAGATGTGAGGAGTTACTTACAATGGTAGATTGTGGAGGTGTAGATTACAAAGAAGAAGAAGAAGAAGAAGAAGAAGAAGAAAGCAAAGTAGAGAATAAGGAATGATGAGTGGTATAGAGTATGGAAAAGAAGAAAGAAGAAAAGAAAGAAAATAAACAATGCACTCAATTGTTGTTTATTCGTAAACAACCTTTTGAACAAGATGCTCAAAATTTTCTATGTAAGGGAATCTAATGCAAGAGCATCCATGGCACTACAACAATCATACATGTTTGTTTACAATTGCTTAGTTTTGGCTCTATTTTGTGATTAAAACAATTGCCCATAGTGAATTTTTTTCAACCATTGGAATATGAAGCATTGTATTTTGATTTTGAATAGTTGGGTAGTTGTAATGCCAAAAGCCAAGGAGCACAAACATAAATATGAAGTTTGTGAATGAACAAAGAGTGTTTGGCTATGATTTTATTTGGGTTGTGTAGTGTGGATGGTTGTGGATTCCACAAAGCCATGTATAGGTTTTGTGAATGTAATGGAGACTTGAAAACTTGGCCAATATGTTTAATAAATAGTGAAGAATTTTTGTCGTGGTTATTTTTGTTGAATGTTTTATTATTGTGGTGTATTTATGCTTGTTTCAATTGAATGGAAGACTATGGTGGTTATATGATTAATATTGGAATTGAATGTGTTTATAGAANATGTTTAATAAATAGTGAAGAATTTTTGTCGTGGTTATTTTTGTTGAATGTTTTATTATTGTGGTGTATTTATGCTTGTTTCAATTGAATGGAAGACTATGGTGGTTATATGATTAATATTGGAATTGAATGTGTTTATAGAAGTTGTAGAGAAATTATGTTGTGTGAGAGATATTGCAAGGGATCACAGGCTCATTGCATCATCAAGGTCCCAACCCAGCTCCTCTAGTCACTGATACCTAGGTTGTTAATTAATGTAAGGTAGTCATCCTCATTAAATGAGGCCCACTAGGTAGTTGGATTTCATACTCAATAATGTAAAATGGTCCCATTAAAGGAGGGCCACTAGGTATTTGGTGTGTGTACTCAATAATGTTATAATGTGATGTGGCCTTATTAAAAAAGTTTGATTAGGTAGTTGGAATTCAATAATGCAATACGGCCTAGTGATTAATGTAAGGGATAATCATGGTTATAGTTAGGGTTTGCTAAAAGTTATTTATAAGGGTAAAGAGCTATGTAATATGTGTGGAAAATTTTACATTGTATTGGAGCTCTGGTCCTTTGGAGGTTACCCCTACAAAGTGGCACTGTGAAAATTGTTGTCAAAGACAATATCAATATCAAGGTTTTCATTTCTTCTTTTTCCAAGGAAAACCTTGCAAGGAAACCCAAGGGATGCTTCTCCACATACATGGATTGCATCCCTACTAAACCCATCATCATAGACTAGTGTGCCTCAAGAAAGAGGACTTGAACCAGGCTCCTGTTGGCACAGAACTAGCCAAATGCCCAGCAACAATGGCAACAATTGGTTGACTAACCCCTTAGGATATCAAGTTTTCCATATCGTGAGTTCAATTACTATTATTCGATTCTTTTTTTATCTATTGTAGATGTTACTTCTTTGATTTTTCATATTAGGAATCTTGCAAGTGGTATTAGAGCACTTTCATAGACAATCACAAACCCAAAAAAATAGAAATTGTTTTAGGCTATAGACATGCTCCAATGTCTATAAACATAGATATATGTCATTAAGCAAGTAAAATTGTGGCTATGAAACATACATGCATAGAATACAGGTAGGGTCATCCTTGGATGTCCTTATAAACCTCTATTGATACTTGGCAAGTACAACCACATTAAACATAATCTATTTTTGGATTTGTTCTTCCACATACCGTATAGTATATTGGAATTCCCATAGGGATCTTTGAGCCCTCCTTGGATAATCCTTTGATCATATGTTTCTATAGTACACTAAGCATAACACTCAGGGAGATAACTCTCATGTACAACAGTCTGTCCTTCTTAGTTAGCCATGAAAGATCAACAAAGTACTATTGTTGGAACATCAATGATATATCAGAAAGTTATAAATCCTAACACCCTCACTCATTAGAACCTAGATACTTTTTTTGTGATGGCATTTTCTATTTTCTAGAGAACTAGATTGCAACTGCACCAGTGTCATTTGAAGAATATTTGGGGTGCCATTTCGAAATTTGGGTTATAATAACAATTATGGGAAGTAATGTGGAAATTATAACCAATTTTAGTTGTGGCTTCAAAGTCATAGTGGAAAATATTGTAGCATGATTTTCTCTCTACTCAGGAACCTATTTGCAATTGCACCAATGCCATCATAACTAGAGTTGCATTGCCATTTTCAAATTGGGTTCAAATAGTGATTATGAGAAGTATCATGGAAATTAGAACCATTCTTGGGAGAGGTCATGAATAACCTTTTGGGTGGACCTTAGTTGGCTCCATGCCTACCACAAGAAAAATTTCCATGAAATATCCTTGATCCGGCTGATCAAGATATTCGCTACTGTTCTAATGCTCTGTCATGCAGATCTGATACACTGGGGGTTTCTGGATGCGTTTTAGCTGTGTGTTTGAGATATTCTTCGGTTATTGTGGTTGCATGTTGGTTATTGCAGGTGCATGTCGGTTATTACATGTGCATGTTGCATATTTAAGGTTTAACAATCATATAAGGACGCATGCAAAAGTATAGAATGTCAACTGCTCAATATCATGAATAATAACGGTTCAAGCATGGAATTACAATAGCCTACTGGAAATATAGAATCTAAACGTCAGTCAGATCTCCTGGATCTGTACTAGAATACAATCGAATAACAAAAAAATACCCGTGATCATAAGAAGATAGAAAATTTGATGCATGCACGGATAGATCGGCAAAAATGTGTGATTCCAGAGAAATACGGTAACTGCTACCAGTTGGAAAACTCGACCTGAAGAATCCACCATCAGAATGTGCCCGAAATTGCTCCAATAGAAGCGCCCTAGCCTCTAGACTGGAATGGATGTCTGTTGGATCTCGGATCTGACCCTGGTGACACTGGATCTGGACCCCTGGGGGGTTTGTGCCCCTCTTGGAACACTGAATGCGCCCCAAAAGATTCCACCAATGAAATCTTCTTCTATATGGCTCAAAACAATCGTCTCGCCAAATGATGAAATGTGTCGGAAGGATTTGTCCGGATCTGCCCTGAAACTCTGCATGCAATGCCAAATGTCTGTCCGGGATAACTGCGCCCTGAATGGTTGGATGAATCGATCTGCAAGATTCCACCATCGGAATCTGATGATAGATGCCTCAATGGAAGCACCCTGGCTGGATCTCCAATGGGTCGGAACGAAACTGCAATCGGGACACATGTCTATTGCATCTCTCCAAACCCTCAAACTAGCTTGCGCCCTCCTTGGCTGAGTTGTGCCCTCCACAACGAAAACTCTTGAAACGTACAGTGAAATACCTGGATGGTATCTCCGATGGGCTAGGGTGTGTCTCTCAACACCGAAAACGATCAAGGGTGGTGGTTTCCTCCAGAAATCCACAAAACAGTAAGGTTGGCTCTCCTCCTCCTCTGGGAACTCTCAACATCAAATCATAACAATGCATAATGAGGAATTAGGTCAAATTCCTCCCTTTATATCTTTCCCAATCTAATTATTTGTTGACCTCACTTAAGCTAGGCGTCTTTCCTCCTAAAGTGATTTATTTGTCAATTAAGTCCCCCCCTTAACACCTTNGACATAGTTTGATGATGATTTTTTCAAGGTGTGTTTTATTAGTGGTCTCAATGAGGAGATTTGGGTGCAAGTTGAGATGTCTCAACTAGCTACACAATTGGAGGTCTCTTAGCAAGCTTGGCGTTCTTAGGTTCTAACAAATATCCAATCCAAACACCCCAATTTTTTTCCATGACCTATGTCCCCCTCCACCTTTCAAGATCCAAAAGTTAACCACTACCAAAGTGATGAAATGCAAGCGTGAAAACCTTTGCTCCAATTATAATGAAAAATTCTCCACAAGGCATAAATGTGAGCAAAAATTATGTATCATTAATATGGTCTAATGCTACAATTCAAAGAGAATTTCAAACGAAGAAATTGTTAAGTTAGATCAAAGAAAGAATAAACCTACTCAAAACAAAGTCCCTATGCAACAAACTCTTCACGAAAGAACCACAAATGTCAATTTATAAGTGAATACAAATTTCATTCCCAAACCATCAAATTGGTTAGATATATCAAGTATGCATGAGAAAGTCACAATTTAATTAACAATGACAATGCTCATAATTTCACTCATCATAGAGATGGATAAAAAAATGTTGTTTTATGTTTACGGAATACACAATTTTCGCATCAGGATTGTCAATGTTGGCCCTATGAAAGTGTGATATGGAAATGCATATGGGTGAAATCTCACGTGTCTTACATTGAAATGGAAAAGTGTGATGTCATTTTGGAAGCCCCATTCCCATGGATTTCAAGTTGTTATAACGACATTGAAGAGGGGGGCCGCAAGGGCCATGCTACACACTCAAAGGTCTCACAGCAAGGTATCGAGGCATGCAATCCATAAAAATATGTTTCTCATCTATTGTTCTCACCTAACTTGAGAAAAAAAAATATGTTTCTCATCGATTGTTGTCACCTAGCTTGAGAAAGATTCCATGTTCAAATAGGCAATCTATTTGAGAGAGATAGTCACTCGAAAATTTTCTGATATGTAGATTTCAGAATTTGTTTTCGATCCCATAACGGGACAATGAATGCCCACTTCCTCATTTACATAATCACAAATACTGAGTCAGTAGTTCTCGTTCGTGGAGTCGAATATCAATACAAATTCCAAAAAGGTTCGAAAAAGATGAAATGATACAGAAATTCATATTTCAAAGCAAGCTGAAATCAAACTCAGGGTTCGATGACACAATTCTGAAATCATGTATTACTCCAAATTTACAAAACATATACAACAGAGCACTCTTGTTTAGAAGAAAGAAAGGTATACATCAAATAAATCCTGCCCTGCAAATAGGAATGTAGTTTGATATGATTAATCTTCAAATCAATTGAGCCATTCATTAAACTAGAGTCTGGAATTTGCCAATTTGGAAGGTTTCTATTGCAATCATTTAATTTTCCATAATTTTGCTTTACTAAATGTATGATGACCTCGCTTGGTATAATACTACAAAAATAGAAATGCGTGAGGTGCATTATCAATATATGAAAAGCCTTGTGATGTGTAAATCTGTGAAAAGAAAACCGCTGAAATTTCATTATATTGTATTGTAGAATTTTCCAATTGAAAATTGCAAATGGTTTTTGTGGCGAGAATTTTCCATCGATCTGCAGAAATTTCATGCTAAACGAAGGAGTAGATATGAAAGTAAGGAAGCTGTACTCGTAACTGGCAACCATTACCCCCCAAAAAACCAATTTCTTATCAAATAATAAGATGGTTTTAGGTCATAAATCATGATTTTTTTTACAGGTTAGCCATTGCCCATTAGGCAATCAAGGCGGAAAGTGTTCGGCCAGCATTGAAAAGAAAATCTACAGGATGAATCAGATTCAACAATAATCTCCACACAGAACTCAGAAACAGAGGACTTAGTCAATCAGCTGCTGCATCCCATCATGCAAAATGTCAATGCTCCTGCTTATCCTTATTTTGTTATGAACTAAAGTCTTGAAGAGTTACATGATTTGCCACAAAAATGAAGCAGATTTGAATTTATTTTCGACATGCCCGCCATATTAATGTTTGTGCAGGCTAGATAAACTTGGAATTACAAAAATATATTAAAATAGAGGCAGAGATGAAGAACAATATGGGACTCTAAAGGAATCGAACATTTTATTTTCCCTGTGGATTGGATTTCTGCGTGTATGAATTGATGCATATATGAATAACTACAAAATAAAATAAAATGCTCTATTAATTCCAGTTGAACATGGGGTGAGCGGCCCATTTGAACAGGGACATTGGCGGTGAAAGGCATGAAACCGGCTGCCGCAGACTGCTCCTCCAAGAAGAGATCCTCAGGCAACCTGAATGCACCGTGCACACAAATAATCGCCATACCAATCATGAGAGAAGAAATAAGCACAGACCCAACATCCGTCAAAAACACAATCACGATACTGAGGACGGACAGAATCCCCAGAATTTCCCTCTCGCTGAACCTCCTGCCATACAACACCAAAGGCTCTGTGTGGAAAAAGTAGAGAAAAGACCAGCCCCCCAGCAAGACCAAGAGCAAGAAGAGTGAAGCAGGCCGAAGGCTACCATGGAGCAGAGCATAATCACATAATTAATGCGGAAATAGGTCCAGTTTTTCCGAATTCTGGATGTTGCCTCAACGAGGGACTCAGGCTTGGAGAAGGTGTTATGATCCACGAGTTCCAGCCATGGCCGACGATGGTAAATTGCATTTTTAACCCCTTCTGAGACTTTGGACAAGAAAACTCGGGCCGCAGGGCTGGAAAGTAGAGGTTGAGATATGGGAAGAATTGGAGTTGACGCTGACGTCGAAGGGAATTTTGAAGCTCCCATTATGTAGTCTCTTTCTTGCCTCACTCTGTGGATCTTGAATCTAATTACAGGACAGGTACTTAGACGGCTCTGTTACAACTTCAACAGTAATTTTTTGTAAGATTTTGCAAAAACTTAAACATCGTTATAAGCAATTTCGTAATTTTTTGTAAGATTTTGCAAAAACTTAAACATCGTTATAAGCAATTTCTAGATCTGGACTGTCTTTGATAAATTTGGATTAAAATACTGTGAAAAGATCGTCTCTCCCCTATAAAATGAAATTCAAGGCCAAATGTGCACAACAAAGCAAATCCTTACCCAATGCAGCACCTGATCTCTCAGCCAAACGCTCAACTCATAATGGATCTTTTATCCTCTTCCGTCCAATTCGTTTGCAAATCCTTGGGGAAAAAGTTTTCGTAACAAAGCTGAGGAAATAGAGGATTCAAGCGTTAAGTTAAAGCTATGTGCCACTTCAGGATGGATGTTCAATATCAACTCGAATTTAACTTATTTTCAGAGCAAATCGACCAATCTTGTACAGATCTTGACGAATTTGACGGTGCACTATGACAAAATTGAAGAATATGAACTAATTAAGGTAGTCGAAGATTAAATCAAAGCTTTGGAAATGGAAAATGGACCGTTCATTCTTTTCATGAAATCGAGATATCGCCGTAATTCAACGACATTCTGATGATGAATGCTAACCAAACAATTCAGTCAGATCACCAAAGTAAAGCTTTTGAAAAAGACAATTTACCTCGTTAGTGAAACTGATCAGGAGTCGCCTTTGACGGAACCGGTGGGTATGGAATGGGTTGAATTCTTCGAAAAAAACTCCATTATCAAGTGAAACGGTCAGACCATATTCGATTTAAATGGTATTTGTAAGATTCTGCTGGTTAGTTTTTGGCAGGCGTGGGCAGGCATCAAGGGGCCGCAGCATCAACACATAAAGCTGCAGCACACGACGAATAATTTGGCTTTGCGGGCGGGCGCGTGAAACGAATGCTTTTGTCTTGAGGGGTGTCGCCGCGGAAGAAAACAGCACAAAAGCTTAAGCTTCCCACAAAAAACACAAATTCCCTGCGAAAGGCGTTGCTCGAGACTCGAAACGTTGACGTTGGGATTCGTAAGGTTGTCTCATATCGCTGGTTGCAAGATTTTATGGAAAGTGAAGGGCGAGGGGTCGTTTGTTTTCTATCTCGGCGTCCGAGTTAATTACATGGTATCGTTTTTCATCATACAGTTATTTATTTATTTATCATAGAGGTATCGGCATGCAAATGGTTTTTTTCATGAAAATTTGAAACCTATATCCATGCACTCTTTTACACATGAGCATCTTTTATGTATGTGTCATCTTATGATTAGCTAAAAAAAATGTATTTGTTTCAGTTGGTTGAATTTAAATGATAGTTACTAGTATTTAACAAAGGGGCAAAGAGTTACAACATGTAATATGTTATAGTATTTAAGTGATGTGGACCAAGTTGAGATGTTCAACTTTGATTAAGGGATTCTTAGGAGTTCCATGGATTATAAAAGGAACATCCAAATTCATTTAGTAGCTTTAAGTAGCTCAAGTGTGGGCAACTTGAGAAAACTAAGGGAGGAAGGCAATCCAAGTAGATGAATAGGTGATCACAAGATCTAAAATAGAGAGACAAAATCTTTTAACAAAGGAGATCAAAGAAAAGATGTTAGGTTTAGGTGTAGCCTAGAGTTATGGGGATCATGGGTTCCCTTGTGAAGATTTAGATTGGTGTTGGAAGGAGTGCAAAACTCAAAAGCTTTGTGAGAGTAGATCTAATGATGTTGGGCCTACATGTTAGCAAATAACATTTATGAGAGTGTGGTGTAATGAGCATAATAGCTCTATTTTGGTTTTCAGCTTTGTTTAGTTTCAATAATAAAGAACTTTGTTATGTTATACTTGAGATTTTTGTTGTTTCCATGGTTTATTATTGTAAACTCTGAGATAGACAACTTGTAGTTGCACCATATGGTACTAGAGTTGGTTTGACAAGTTGTGTATGAATGGAAACTATGGCAAAGGGTGATGTGAGATTGCTAGGTTGACTTGTTGGGAAGAAGGAAGAGAGACATCTCTAGCATAAAGAATTATAGGGTATAGTTGTCAAAGACGAAACTACAACTCCAATAGTATAAGTGGGTAGATGTTGTAAACACTCTATAGAAGAGTGTTCATCTATGAAGAAGATAGAGTGCCAGAACATAAAGTTTCCAAGATGAATATTGAAGGAAACAAAAGAACAAGTAGACCACAGGAGAAAATTATGTGTATGAAGAAAACAAATCTAGTAAGTTTGAAGATGAAGGTAGACATTGTAGTGAGGACAACTCCAACATGTGAAAAGAATGTTGGGTAGAGTTGTGTAAAGAAATTCCAACATGAGAGAAATGTTGAGTAGAGTTGTGTGGTAACTCCTCTAACATGAGAAAGATTGTTGAATAGAGTTGCACGTGACACAACTCCGACTATAGGTGGCTAGTGTAGAGTAGTGAAATTTTGATTTGTGATGGTTCCATGAGATTGAATTTGGTTTTGAATTTTATATTTGTGCATTCTAAGCTAGGAAGCATCTAGTTGCATCATACAATATGGGGTCAAGAATGACCTACAATGAGAACATCTCCAACAAAGAGAGTACTAAGTAAAGTTTCTAGAGGAAAAGGAAGTTCCAACAAAGAAGTGTTGGGTAGAGTTGTTTGAGGAAGAGATGGCCCCAACATGATCATTGGGTATATGTTACCTAAATTTGTAAGGAATATTACAAGAAAGTTAGAAGAATATGGAACAAAAAGGAAGTGTGTGAGTTGGAGGTAGGAGCATACTTCATAGAGATGGGGTTGACGTTAGAAAGGAGGTGTAAACGTTATATTCATGCTCGGAAGCCTTGTAGGGGGCTTAGTGGAGAGGAAAGCTAAAGAATATGACTTATGAGAGTGAAGATGAGTATGAGGAGGTGTATCCTAAAGAGGCACATAAGCTTGCCTTGGAAGATGAGGAGAAATTGACTAGAAGATAACAAGGTGTGAAGGAAGAAGGAATGATAGAAGGTGAAGACCTTATTAAGCCATTGAAAATAAAATTAGCAGAAGGGTATCTACATGATGGTAAGGATAATAAAGAGTTTATGCATGAAGAGAAAATATGTTAAATGAAAGATAATGTCAGTAGTAAGATGAAATAATAATAGATAGAGAGTGTTCTTAGATTGCTATGGAGGAATCCAAGTATGAGTAGGAAGAGCATGTGGTTGGTAGACATACCAAAATAAATGGGGGAGAAGCTAATCCAAATGGATCTGAACACAAAGAAGTGGTTGTAAGCCTCGGTGTCTAAGGCAATTCAACCATTAAGGAAGTTTAGTAACTATGTAAAAGACACTCCAAAGTAAAGTGGAATAAGACAAAGGAGAAGAAAACAAGAATTAACTGAAATATAAAATGAAAATATGAGAGAAAATACTAAGGAATGGGAAATGAAAGGTCATGCATATTGGCCTTCCCATTACCCCCATTCTTCATATTTATTCTTGTACGTTCACTCTCAAAGGGTCTTTTTTTTCTAGGAAGAGAGAATGAAAAGGAGAAGGGGAAAGAATGCAAAGGAAAAGGAGCTATGTAAATTGTTGAATGGCCCATAAGCATACAACATGCATTGTAACCATAGATTGTTGAAATAGACTAAGAAACCATTGAATGTTGGTTTTCCCATTTGGGTTTTTAGGGTAAACAATGTGTCTTTGTGTATGGATTTGTTTGTGGTTGTGGAGTAATTCATATGTGTGAAATGTTTCTCTTATTTTGTTAAATGTGCTACGCTAATTGTGTTAATGGCTAGGTAGATGTTTCTCTGAATATTCTTTTTGTTGCTTGCACGTGAGTTTCTTTTGTTGCAACTTGAAACCGTGCAAAGAATCTTATTGTTTGCATAATGTCTGACCTTGATGATGTTAGATATATTAGGATGCCAATTATTTACATGTACAATGTTTGATTTGCTTCCGGAGATTCATCATCTTTGCTCAATTTACAACCTGTAACCATGGGTGTGTTGACTGGTGCACAATCTTCCATTCTAAACTTCTTCAACATTTCCTTGATATACTTAGTTTGTGAAATGAATGAACCTTTGTCAAATTGAAAAATCTGTAAACCAAGAAAGAATGACTATTTACCATGCATGTACATCTCAAATTCTTTGTGCATTTCTATTGCAAACTCTTGGCACATTTTGTTCATATTGCCTCCAAAAATGATGTTATCTATATAAACCACAACAATCAACTGATTTTCTCCTATTGTCTTGATGTAGATATTATTGTCAGCAATTCCATTTCTAAAGCCTTATTGTTGTAGATATTTGTCAAGTCTTGAATACCGGGATATGGGAGCTTGTTTTAGCACATAGAGTGTTTTCTTCAATTTGCATACATGATCCTTATTTTTTGATAATAAGAATCCTTTTGGTTGTTCAATGTATACTTCTTCCTCTAAATTTTCATTGAGAAAGAAAGACTTGACATTCATTTGATAGACTTTCAAGTTCTTGAAACACACAAATTCCAAAAACATTTTGATAGCTTCTAGTCTTGCAATCAGGGCAAAGGTTTCTTTGAAATCAATACCTTCAACTTGAGCATAGACTTTACAAACAAATCTTGCTTTATTTCTTACTACTTTTCCATCTTCATTCAACTTGTTCCTAAAAACCCACTTGGTGCCAATCACATTTTTATCTTTTGGTCTTGGAACAACTTCCCATGTCTCATTCTTCTCAATTTGATTAAGCTCTTCTTCCATGGCATTAATCCAATGCATGTCTTCACTAGATTATGTAAAGTTCTTAGGATTTATTTTAGATAGAAAATAGAAGTTTGCATGTTTTTGTGCACTTGCTAGTCTTCTTCTAGTTTGAACTTTCGTATCTTTATCACCAAGAATCAATTTTTTTGAATGATTCTTTCAATCAAATCTAGATGGTGTTTTTGTATCTTGACATTTTGATTCTTCTTCTTCTTCTTTGTAGCTTGGCTCCTCTATTTGAACATTTTCTTTCACCTTTTGATGCCCTGCTTCATCCACTTTCACATTGGCACTCTCTACATTTTTTCTCAATGCCTTATTGTAACATCGATAAGCCTTTATTCTTGATGAATAACCAAGAAAGATACCTTCATCAACTCTGGAGTCAAATTTTCCCAAGTCCTCATCATCTCTCTTTATGTAGCACTTGCTTCTAAAAACTTTGAAGTATTTAACAATTGTTGGTCTACCCTTCCATAATTCATAAGAATTTTAGTTATTGTTGGCTCTGATTTTCCCTCTATTTAGAATGTAGATTGTGGTGTTGACTACTTCTCTCCAAAACATGTCTAATATATTAGCTTCATTCAACATTGTTTTAGCCATCTCTTGTATGGTTCGATTCTTCCTTTCTACCACTCCATTCTGTTGTGGAGTTCTTGTAGTTGGAAAATGTCTTTCCATGAAGCTCACAAACTTCTTCAAATTCATTTGAGATAAACTCACCTCCTCTATCTAATCTCAAGCACTTGATTCTCAAATCAATTTCATTTTCAACCAAGGATTTGAATTCTTTGAAATTATAAAATGCTTCATATTTTTATTTTA